>CALYLW010000006.1:390000-570000 GCA_944989445.1 Ampullaceana balthica | reverse complement strand
TGATGAGAGAGAGACAGAGAGAGAGACGAGACGGCCGTGAAGTTAATATAAGGGATTTAATAAAACAAACCCGTAAAAACAAAGTTTTTGACTATAAATCCCTTATATATGAGACATAACTAACAGTATTGATTATTTTCAAACATTTACAGACTGAATCTGTCTTAACTCAACTTTGCATCATAACCCTAGGGGGGAGGGGTGGGTGGGAGGGGGAGAGGGTAAAAGTCTGGTCACCGATTCGCTTGACCGAGCTCAGAGCGACACGTAAAATGTAAACAAAAGCGCACCGTCGTTTCGTTGGGTCGCCTCAATGCTCAAACTTTCACGTGGCAAAAAAACAATAACAAATCGTGATTTTAAATTACATATTTCATATAAGGATAAACTAAAAATGCATTAATTTAATTACGGTACGTTCGATCGATCTGAAATTTTGATACGATGCATTGTTAGGTAAGACGGGTCCGTGTGCCAAATTTCAGTTCGATCGGATCATTGGAAGTGGGTCATTTTTGACTTCTGTTTTTCCGCCCGCCGAGCCCATGAGATGATGAGAGAGAGACAGAGAGAGACGGCGGTGAAGTTAATATAAGGGATTTAATAAAACAAACCCGTAAAAACAAAGTTTTTGACTATAAATCCCTTATATATGAGACATAACTAACAGTATTGATTATTTTCAAACATTTACAGACTGAATCTGTCTTAACACAAGTTTGCTTCATAACCCTAGGGGGGAGGGGTGGGTGGGAGGGGGAGAGGGGAAAAGTCTGGTCACCGATTCGCTTGACCGAGCTCAGAGTGACACGTAAAATGTAAACAAAAGCGCACCGTCGTTTCGTTGGGTCGCCTCAATGCTCAAACTTTCACGTGGCAAAAAAACAATAACAAATCGTGAATTTAAATTACATACCTCATATAAGGATAAACTAAAAATGCATTAATTTAATTACGGTACGTTCGATCGATCTGAAATTTTGATACGATGCATTGTTAGGTAAGACGGGTCCGTGTGCCAAATTTCAGTTCGATCGGATCATTGGAAGTGGGTCATTTTCGACTTTTGTTTTTCCGCCCGCCGAGCCCATGAGATGATGAGAGAGAGACAGAGAGAGACGGCCGTGAAGTTAATATAAGGGATTTAAAAATGACCCACTTTTAGTGATCCTATCGAGCTGAAATGTTTCACATAGACTTGTGTTACCTAACAATGCTTTGAATCAAAATTGAAGATCGATCGAACGTACCATAATTAAAATAGTAATTTTTTAGTTTATCTATATGTATCTATATTTAGCCGTCTGCTATTGTCGACATCCACGTGTCACTGGAGTTCACTCCAGCCATCGATGATCACATACCCATTTTTAGAGCAAGAGGAGCTCAGTCACATTCAGTCTTTAAATTTTAGTCGCGCGGTGCGTATTACATTGAACATAATCAATACTTTTGTATGTCTCATATATGAGGGATCAATAGTTTAAAACTTTGTTTTACAGTTTTTTTTTAATTTTTACATTTTACATTATAATTTGGCGACCCCTAAAAAAACCCGACCCGTCCCTCTTGGGGACTGCAACCAATAGGTTGGGAACCCGTAGTATAAAGTTTTTACGCAGCTTGTTGTTATTGCCTGTTGTAGATGGTTTGTATATCGAAATTACGCAGATGTTTAGTATAGAGGCTAGACGCAGCTGGTTGGGATAGAGGGTTGACGCGGCTGGTTGGTATAGAGGGTTGACGCAGCTAATTGGTATAGAGGGTTGACACGGCTGGTTGGTATAGAGGGTTGACGCGGCTGGTTGGTATAACAATTTAAGCAACTATTGACCCGTGTCTAATATTTCATTTATATCGAAGGTCATAGAAAAACAACGTTTTGCTTATCTTAAGAACAACACTCTTCTAAGTCCTAATCTGTCGGCATACATACCTTCTCACAGCACAGAGACCACCCTGTTGAAGGTAACAAATGACCTCCTACTCGCAATGGACAGTGGGAAAATCTCTATAATAGTCCTCTTAGATCTTAGTGCAGCCTTTGACACCGTCGACCATCAAACGTTGCTAAAAACCCTGCAAAATTATTTTTTGATTTCTGGCTCAGTTCTGGCTTGGTTTCAAATATACTTATCTAACAGATCACAGGTGGTATCAGTAGATGGCTGTATCTCTCGAAAAGCTGACTTGGTTTATGGTGTGCCTAAAGGCTCCGTTTTGGGTCAGGTACTTTTCGTACTGTATACAAGGCCACTGCTTCTACTGCTTGCAGAGCATTCAATTAAAAACCAATCATTTGCAGATGATACTCAGCTATACACTCACACTGATCCCTGTGATATTGTCTTCATTGTCCTATTGATGCAGGAGTGTATTGGTGATGTAAAGTCTTGGATGACTTACAGCAAGCTCAAGCTGAATGACGATAAGACAGAAGCCTTCCTATTTTGCAACAATAAATCAAACAGTAATTTGTCTCTTCCTAATTCTATTCAGGTAGCTAGTTCTGATATACGGTTCAAACCATCGACTAGGAATCTTGACTACATTATTTCTGACAACATGTCTACCAAAACCTTCATAAATCACATCTGTCGCTCTGCCTACACCGCCATTCGTCAGATCAGCTCATTCCGTCATTACTTAACAGTTAGTGCAACAAAAACTCTAGTCTGTGCTCTTGTTCTAGCTCGTATTGATTATTGCAATTCTCTTCTGTCAGGTGCGCCAAAACAATGCATTGAAAAACTACAGAAAGTTCAACATTCAGCTGACTGACTAATTCTTCAGGCAAAAAAACATTACCATGTTACGCCACTACTTTACTCACTTCATTGGCTACATATACAAGCCGTAATTGATTACAAACTGTCTGTTCTCTGTCACTACTTCTTTTCTGACTCATCCCATTCCTATTTTACTGAACTTCTGTCGGTCTACGCGCCCAGTCGTCAGCTACGCTCTTCTGCAGTCGCACGCATTCTCTGTGTTCCTAAGACACGAACTAAAACTTTTGGAGAAAGGTTATTCTCTTTTTGTGCAGCAAAACAATGGAATTCTCTACCATTACACATCCGTAGTATTCCGACTACCAAGTCCTTTAAGACTGCAATTTAGACGCATCTTTTCAAAATGTATTTACAAAGTTAATGAAATAACATTTATTGTTTTAATGATTACCGTAGCTTAGGTGTAATGTACTGTCCTTTATGTTGTTATTATGGAATGAATGGTTATTTAATTATTATATGTATGTTATGATCTCCAAGTAAAGCGCTGTGAGTCCGGTTCCTTGCTGGGATACAGCGCTACATAAATTATCAATTTATTATTATTATTATTGACGCAGCTGGTTAGTATAGAGGGTTGGCGCAGATGGTTGGTATAGAGGGTTGGCGCAGATGGTTGGTATAGAGGTTAGACGCAGCTGGTTAGTATAGAGGGTTGACGCAGATGGTTGATATAGAGGGTTGGTGCTGATGGTTGGTATAGAGGGTTTATGAAAATGGGAAGTATAACGGGTTGACACAGATGGTTGATATAGTGCTTTAAAGCTGCTGGTTTGTATAGCAGGTCGACGCAGCTAATTGGTATAGAGCAGCAGTGTCCAAAGTCTGGCCCACTGGCTCTAATTGTAATTAGCCCACGGCCTCATCTTAAAATATGAATTTACTGACGTATGTAAAAAAAAATATTGATAAGAAATTTGAATTTTTTTTCTGTTTTGAGTAAATCAAAATATGGCAAAAATCAATAACGTGTTCTTTGTGCCAAACATCTTAGATCTAATCATGAAATTAAGCAAGTGATAAGATCTTTAAACTCTATTCTGTCTAAAGACCTGTTTCATAGCCAGTTATGGAAGCTTCTTCTTGACATCCATGAAGAATGCGAAGATGATTTGAGTCCTAGTGATGTAGGATGGTTCATTCGGGGGACAGCACTTCAATTCTCCTACAAAATTAAAAAAAGAAATGGGAAAATATGAAACGAACTATTCCAGAACGTTCTGATCCTGCTGGGCTGGCAGATTTTGCACTTTCAGTAGATGTGACAAGACAACTAAACATTCTTAACACAAGTCTTTAAGGACACAATTTCATTGGTAAGCAAATTATGTTCACAAATCAAGGCCTTTTGGGAACAGTCTGCAACATTTTCAAATGCAAATGTCTGAAATACAGCTAATACGAAACATTTCCCCTCACTACAGGAAATCAGGAAAATTCCAGAAATAATATTCAATAAGCAAATAAAGAGTAATGTTGCTGATAGTATATCCATAGCTGATGAATTTTAAAGAGGATTTCAGAACTTTGCAAACTATTGAAAAATAAATCATGTTGTTTTTTTCTTCACCCTTCTCAGTGGACCTTGATGATTGTCTAGGCCCTTGGCGATCTGCATCTTCAACTTATTGAGTTTATAGTGATTTAGAATGTCGTATCAGAAAACAGTTTCGCTCATTGTCTTTAACGTAAGCTGGATAAGGACATATTCCAAAAGATTCGAACATTAAGTAAATAATGCTCATCTTGTTTGGCTTGTGTGAAATATTAGTGTGAGAAGACAAATTTTAGTAATGAATTTTAACAAGAACCCTGTGAGGGTGAGACTAAGTCAGTGGCGTAGCGAGGGGGGGGGTCAGGGGGGATAAATGACCTGAGCAGCACTTTGCCAGGGGCGGCTAATTCCTAGTCGTTAATTAGTTTCTTAAAACGAAATTTTAAAAGAAAAAGGAGTTTTAAAAAAAAATCAAAATTAAAGAAACGCTAAATAAGAAATTAATAAAAGAAATAAAGGAACTATCGAAAAGCATATGAAGGTTTTAACTTTAAACTCCTTATTTGATATAAATTAATTCTTCTGATACTAATGCTACTATAATTTAAAAAAAGAGGCTAAATTAGTATGAGAGCTAGACACTGATGTGGTGTTAAATTCGTTGTTTCTTACAACTTGACAGCCGCCCCTGCTGTAAAATTTGGTGGTGGGGGCGGCAAATTTCTCATAGTTTATTAGCTAATTGTTAGAACGTGAAAATAATTTTTTATAAAATAAAAGAAAAGCCAAGATAAAAAAATTAAACGAAATGAAGAACTATATTAAAATAAGAGAGCACTTCTTATGCCAAAATTTCAAACTCCATTATAAATCCAAAGACTTCTGATACTAATGTTACTGAGCTGGAAAATATAGGGGCTGACAGTATGACAATAATGTGCTGATATATATAATTGATTCAAGTTTCATTTTAACTTAAGTGAAATACTGGAAAAAATTGTTGGTGTATTTATATGGCTTATTTTAATTTTAATGTCTTTTCTTTTGTGGCATAAACAAAAATAACGGAAACAATTGCTTATCTAGTGGAATTAAAACTTGGCACAAATAAATACAAAATTGGGGTGGGCGCGGTAAATTCCTCTTTGTTAATTAGCTAATTGTTAGAACGTGAAAATAAATTTTAATAAAAGAAAAGAAAAGCCAATATAACTACTCATTAAGTATTCAACATTACCAAATTTTTTTGCAAATGGAAGGAGCCAGAAATTGGATTAAAAAAAGAATAGACTATTAATAAAGACCGACAATTAGTTGTAAAAGAGAAAACAAAGTGGCAAGAAGTTATTGTTAGAAAATATGACATTATTAAATCCTGGCGAAATAGAATGTGACTTTTTGAGGTCACAGAGAGGGCAATACTGTTGAAATTAAAGGCAATATTCTGGAACTAATGCATTAGCTTCCAAAGTAAGTTCAAGCACTCCGAGAACATAGTGGGAAAGTGGTGAAAAAACTTGTCATCTAAAATTCCAACTGAGTTCATAGCAATTTTAGGAGATTCAGTTCACGAACAATCATTTTTCTTCAATAACAAGATACCAAATATTGTTCCAATGTATTTGATAGCTCTTCATATATTTGACATAAGGATCAAACAAGTCCAGTTGTGTGATATGTAAAGATTGAAAATAAAAAAGTAGAAGCTGTAGAATCTTTCAAAGATTTCATTAAAGCAAAAGTGAATCTGATTACAACAATTCTGAATATATATTGAATAGATAATTATCTTTAAATATTGGAATGCACAGGCCCAACGTGTTTTAATACTTCTTAAGGGCTGGAAAGTATACAAGAGTTCAACAAAGGCGCAAAAACATAAAATCTCATGTCAAACTCGTTCAAACGGTTAAACCTAATTGTTTAACATGATGCTCTAATTGAAACGAATTCTCCAACTATTTTAGTACACTTGAGCGTTGTTACACATTTTTTTCCAATTCCATACATTTTTGAAATACCTAATTACTTCAACGAGAAAGGCATTCAGACTTAAGGATACAAAATAGTAAATATACCATAGAGCCATTTTGAGGTTACTTAGTAAGCTATAGAACTGAAAGATGCAAACAAAAAGCTCAACACACGTACAGACGCAGGAACTTTGCTAGTCAAAATGAAATATTTTATTTTCAGAGTTATATAAAAAATGCACGAAATTCTTTATAAACGTATTGTGCTCAACAAAAAAATTTCTTATCAGGGGCTTCTCACAAAGAAACTAATGGAATGGAATACTTGAGGGATGCTTTGACATTTGATAAAATTTTATGTGGAGACCTCATCATTTTAATCGAACCTTCCAATCAAAGAACAAGATAGCAAATTTTTGTTGATCGAAGCAAATATGTATGTATCCATTCTAGGTAGAATAAAAGTTAAGAATAAATTTCGTTTCTTCATAAGATGAGATTAGAGTATAAATTCGTTTGAGGCTTTGGCGTTTCATAGAATTTAGAAAACAGACATGATTTTCGTACATCAGCTAATCTACTGGACTTAGAAATTTTGTCTTCAAATTAGAGTATTCAAAATATTCCACACGACATAGTCAGGCTAGGAATATTTTAACCCCATGAATAGAAAGACAAAACATGAATTCAAGACTAGGTGATTTATTTAAGATTATAAAAGATATTTAGGCTTGAAGTTACCCTGCCTAAAATAATATAATTAATTGGAACATTGCTTAAAACTGTCTTAAGTAATGTAAGGTGTTAAAAAGGCTTTTCTAAAATTATTTTAATGAAACAGTAATGACGATCAATTACGAATACAACAAATCTAATCTATTGCTATTTTGGCTATTGAGCATGGCATGGCTGAAAACATTGATACATTAAAAATTAGACATGAGGAAAAACAAAACTTTCATTTTATTAAATAAATAAAGCCTTTATTTTTAACATAAAAATATATAGTGTTTTTATTATTACTTTCTAATTAATTTTTGTTTTACTTTTTAGCGTTAACGTATTTTTTCGGGGGGGGGGCGGGGGCGTCAAATTTGTTTCTGCCCCGGGCGGCACATACCCACGCTACGCCGCTGGACTATTTTAAGTGATTCCCATCTGTTCGGTATCATACGTATCAAACCAATTGGCCTGACCTCACATAGTTCCTACTGTCAACAACTCAGTTTCACCATTCACATTAAAATGTTGCAATACAAAATGGTAACTTGTGTCAATTTTTATTATTATTTTAACCCGGTCCCAACATATCTATACTTCATGAAAAAAGTTTGAACGCCCTGGTATAGAGGGTTAACGCGCTTGGTTTGTATAGCGAGCTGTCGCAGCTGTTTTGTACAGCGGGTTAAAGCAGCTGATTATTTTCAATTTTTTAAAAGTAATTTTCAAAACCTTAAAATAATAAAACATACAGTTTAAAATAATTGGGTCAGGACAAGAAAATGGAAACCCGTCCCATAATTAGAGGTAGACTACTCTAATAATGACAAGGAGACCAAATCTTACGCATTAAAAATCTAAAAAGCCGCTGGTCTTTGCGATAGAAGTTATAGTTTTAAAATTTAAAAGCTCTACAAAAATAAATAGAGGTAAAAATAAGATTTTTTAAAAACCTCGTTTTTATAAATGGACTAAAAAGAATAAAATAATTTTATTTAATATGACTAAAAACGTGGGGCGGGTGCTTATGAGGTTTTACTTATGTGTTTCACTAATTCTCTCATTTATAGATCTCTCTTTTGCCTTCTGAATTATAAATCTTTAATTTTTAAATCCCTTATATTAACTTCACCGCCGGTCATCTCTCTCTGTCTTGGGCGGGCGGAAAAAGAAAAGTCAAAAATGACCCACTTCCATGATCCGATCGAACTGAAATTTGGCACACGGACCCGTCTGACCTAACAATGCATCGTATCAAAATTTCAGATCGATCGAACGTACCGTAATTAAATTAATGCATTTTTAGTTTATCCTTATATGAGGTATGTAATTTAAATTCACGGTTTGTTATTGTTTTTTTGCCACGTGAAATTTTGAGCTGACGCATTGAGGCGACCCAACGAAGCGACGGGCGCTTTTGTTTACATTTTACGTGTCACTCTGAGCTCGGTCAAGCGAATCGGTGACCAGACTTTTCCCCCTCTCCCCCCCACCCACCCCTCCCCCCACCCACCCATCCCCACACCACTAGGGTTATGATGCAAAGTTGAGTTAAGACAGATTCAGTCTGTAAATGTTTGAAAATAATCAATACTGTTAGTTATGTCTCATATATAAGGGATTTGTAGTCAAAAACTTTGTTTTTACGGGTTTATTTTATTATACCAAACATCTTCTTTGTGTTGTATTTCTAAATTAGAATGGGATTTTGAATGGTGCACCCGCCTCACGTTTTTAGTCATATTAAATCAAATTATTTTCTTCTTTTTAGTACACTTATAAAAACGTGGTTTTTAAAAATCTTATTTTTACCTCTATTTATTTTATTCTTTCTAGTCCACTTATAACAACCTGGTTTTTTAAAGAATTTTTTTACCTCTATTTATTTTACCAAACACCTCATCTGCGCCCGCCCAATGTTTTAATGCCACGGCGTAGAGGTCACGGGGTGAATTCGGCATGTTAAATTTTGCAACAGCAGACTGATACACATGCTAATATAGGAATAAACTTTAAAATGCATTTAATAAAATTACGGTACATTCGATCGATCTGAAATTTTGACACAATGCATTGTCAGCCAAGATCTATCTGCGGTAAAATTTTGAACTCTCTAGGGTCATCGAAAGTGATCCAAATTTACGTAGAAAAATTTGAAAAATTGCGGACAAGAATGAAAACAATGCGGACAGACATGAACGAAAGCAAGTTAATAAAAAAAAGTGGTAATAAGAATTGAAGAAATAATAAAAGGTAATGAAACTTTTTTAAAAAGTATCTCAATAATTCAAAAGAAACACATATTATATTTTCAAATTTTTAAATAAGTAATTTTTAAGTAATTTTTTGCTATACAAATACTGTAGGTTTATATCTCTAATAATTCTTAATGTGTACACATTTTGCTAAAATTGCGGAAATGATAATCGCCAGTTAAATCCTAAACAACATCAATTCACTAATCGGACACTGAACAACGGACAGTCAAAATCGGACAGTGAACAACGGACAGTGAACAACGGACAGTGAACAACGGACAGTGAACAACGGACAGTGAACAACGGACAGTGAACAACGGACAGTGAACAACGGACAGTGAACAACGGACAGTGAACAACGGACACTGAACAACGGACACTGAACAACGGACAGGGAACAAGGGACAGTGAACAACAGACAGTGAACAATGGACACTGAACAACGGACACTGAACAACGGACACTGAACAATGGACAGTGAACAACGGACAGTGAACAACGGACACTGAACAACGGACACTGAACAACGGACAGTGAACAATGGACACTGAACAACGGACAGTGAACAAGGGACAGTGAACAATGGCCAGTGACCAATGGACACTGAACAACGGACACTGAACAACGGACAGTGAACAGCGGACACTGAACAATGGACAGTGAACAACGGACAGTGAACAACGGACAGTGAACAATGGACTCTGAAAAAAGGACAAATAATTTATTTTTACTTCCAAGAACGAAATCGGAACACCTAATATTTTGCGGAATGATCTAAAAAACTGTAAATACTTGTGGATAGCACGTTGTAATGAGGGCTTTACAAAAACAGTTGGATTATCTGCGTTCACTTTGAAATGGTGATTTGGCTAAAATTCTAATCAAATTGTGAGGATTCAATTATTACACTTGGCTCAATTTTGTGTTAATTTTTTTCGAAAGATGTTTTATAGGTATTTTAACCAATGATAATTAGGTAGTTTGATAAATGATTTGTAGGTAGTTTCACCAATGTTTTGATGTAGTTTGACCAATAATTTGATGTTTTAGTTTGTTTAATAATATTTTATTCACTAGTGTTTAGCAGGTTGTTTTACCAATGTTTTGTATGTTGTTTTACCAATGTTTTGTATGTTGGTTTACCAATGTTTTGTATGTTGGTTTACCAAAGTTATTTTTGACTGTTTTACCAATGTTTTGTATGTTGATTTACCAATGTTTTTTAGGTTATTTTACCAATGTTTTGTATGTTGGTTTACCAACGTTTTTAGGTTGTTTTACCAATGTTTTGTATGATGGTTTAGCAATTTTTTTTAACCAATGATGTGTATGTTGTTTTATGAATGTTTTGTAGATCAGGGACCAATCTTTCGATCATTAGTTGAGAAAGATAACCATTAATAAGGGAAAAAAATCTATTAGCTATTAGTTGAACCCGCTTAGTGACGGAGGTAAACAGAGACCAGAGGCGTCACTAGGGTTGGTGTCACCCGGGGCGGTAGCTCATGGTGTCACCCCTTCATGACTAAAGGGACCGTCCTTAAATGACGTCACGCGAGGTTGCCGATTTTTACCCAACCCTACCCCAGCGTCATACTTTGTCACAAAAATTTAGACCCCACCCCTTTTTTACGATATGACGTCACAAAGCTTTGACCCCCCCCCCAAGCCGTATTTTCTCCAAAAAAATAGCATGTTGCAAATTATTTTTAAATCCTTTATATTAACTCGTGGTGTCTGGTTGCTTGCTTGCACCCTTACGCCCTTGCTTGTCGCCAAAACTTTGGATCAATTTTTAACCCGTTTCCTCGAAAGCTAGCGAGCTGAAATTTTGCAGGCAGTTTTGTAACGATGATAAAAACAATGTATCAAAATTTCAGATCGATCACATGTACCGTATTGAAACATATTATTGATCGTTGCGCATTATATTAAACATGTTTTACGACACAACTGCAATTTTGTACTTTTGAATGGTATTGAGCTGCTTATTATAATGAATATTCTTTTAGTTAAGTCTCGTACATAAAGGATTTATAGTCAAAAACTTGTTTTTTTACGTTTAAAAAAAAATGTTTTTATTTAAATATGTATTTAGGGTAAGTCTGCACTCTAATATCGTAACACGCGTGAAGTCATTGAAAACGTAATTAAATAAATGGTAAACAATCAAATATTTAAATGGAACTTTTATTTAAAGTTGCGCGTTTTTGATGTGACGTCACATTTCTCAAACACCCCCCTCCTCGTACCACATCGTCACAGATGCGTGACACTCCCCCTATGGCGGATTAAAAGGGGGGATGCTGAACGGGCTAAAGCCCCCAATAATTTAAGGACCCCAAACTATAAAGATGCAGGCTATTATGTTTGTACGAATCCCTGAAAATGCCTTGGACAGTCATACAGCAATGCTGCAAATGAGTAGGAAGAATAACGGAAACCAGGCTATTCTCCGTGAGAAGTTCATTGTAGCTCATTATATGCCGTGCACAGCTCATTCCTTTAATTTGGTTGGGAAAAGACCAGCATGTTGTCCTGCTACGGTCAGTTTTTTTGTCTTCTGCAAAATCTTTATACCCGGCTTGTTGCATATACTCATCGTTGACATAACTTCAAAAACATATGAAATTGATACATGCTAACAAAGCCTTGTCTGACACAAGATGGTCAGCCTGACATGATGCTGTAAGGACTATTAATAACTCATACCATGAGAATTTCGCAGCACTGTAAGAATTAGCAACAAATGAAAATCAGCCAAGTGACTTTCGACTTGAAGAAGAAGGATTTCTAAAGGAAATTGAACAACTGGAAGTCGCCATTTTGCTTGAAATTTGGGAAACAATTTTAGAAAGGAAGTATCTCATTAAGTTTGTTAAAAGATAGCATTCTTAATGTGATTCCTATGAAGACAAAAGAAAGGAAAAGTCCGTGGTAAAAATAGTGTAAACAATCTTCAATACTATCAAACAAAAAAGAAAGCGTCAGTTTGATAAAGGGACATCAACAAAACAGTACTCTCCTCGAGACAAAAATTCAAGATTGAGGTATTTCTGGTCATCATTGACAAACCTTCTTAAGCCCTACAACATCGGTTAGGCGCATATAAAGACATCCATGAGAAATTTGGCTTTCTTACAGACTTAACTGAGCTCAGCAATTTCGCCACCCGATGGGCAGCAGCCAAGTTAATGGAAGAACATTCAAGTGATATCGAAGACGGCTTACCTTCAGAATTAGTCCAATTTTCAGAACTCTTAAAAAAGTTATTGTCCAGCCCCAGGCTCAGGGTAAGGAAAAGGAAGTAGCACAAAGCGAAACTCAAAAAACGTGCACAGAGCTAAAATTTTTGCTGATTTTGAATGAGCTATATTTCACACAGTCCTTTACAAATGTACACATCGCACTTCACATCTATCTTTCAATGATGACATCAAACTGCAGCTGAGAGCGATCCTTTTCAAAGTTGAAAAGAATATATAATGAGTTTGAATTTGCATGGTGAAAAAAAGACTGAATATGCTCTCTCTTCTCTAATGAGCATTGAAAAGGAACTTGTAAGCTTACTCAGCTTTATTGACTTGATTGAAAACTTCGCCATTTGAAAAATTCGCAAACGAAATTTGTAGGTTGAAATAATAATCATACATATTTTTTCAATAATTTTTGTTATTTCAATTAGAGAAAAAAATTCGTTACCTCGTGAAAAATTGTTTTTTAAAAATATTTTAAAATACGGAATAACGCGTAATATTATTCTTTATGGGGGCGCGTTCGTAACCACGAAACAGCGTAAGTCGGGATGGGACCGTCGTAACCGGAGGAATACCTGTATATAAACATGCATATCTATGCTTTCACGCCTTTAATAAATATATATTATAACAAAATATTAACTCAAAGACATTGAAATCATAATTTTCCTCAAGAAAAACATCAACAAAGAAAACCCATCTTTTGGTGTGTGTTTTTTTTTGGGGGTTTTGATAAAAATCGTATCCCCCACCCCACTGTGGTGGAGGGAGTTGTGAGGTGGGATTCGTCCATGCTGTCGGTGTGTCCAAGCCCAAATGGCTTTATATCTTTTAAAACATAACATACTGCCTCTTTCATTCCAGCCGTTTTTTTAAAGATCTCTCTGCTGCGAATGTTTCTTTTCTTTTTTCCTATTTTGTTTTAATGTTGTTTGTGTGTTTGGGACTGTTTTATTATTGCAAGTTAACTGATATTTTTTTTAATAAGAGTTTTCGCGTTTAACGTATTTCATTGTATTTCTTAATTTCTTTCTAGATTAAAAAAATTGTCATCTTTTTTTTCTCACATAAAATCGTACACAGTAAAATTTTAGGCTCGGGTGTCACCCCCTGATGGGTGTCACCCGGGGCGGCCCGCCCCCCCGCCCCCCCCCTAGTGACGCCACTGACAGAGACTACGTGGTGACGATACCAGACCCTGACGTCATCGGTCAAAGGTCATTAGACACTAGTCAAGAGTTGCTTACATCTTTTTTAAAATACAGTTTTGACCTTTAAAGCGATCTTTAAACAGGTCACCAGCCATCTTTAAGCCAGTACATGACCCACTTTACCAAACAATTAAATAAATCAAGTATTGGCTAAGTGGACAGAGTAAACCATCAAGTGAGTGATTCACCAACATGTAAATTGATGAACAGGATGGGAAAACCCTCGGAGGAACGGTCTAAAATATTGATCAGATTAATTTTCAATTTTGGGTTAGTGTTTTTTAAAGTATAATCTTCTGACAGGACTTTTTAAAGATATTATGTAATCTTGAAATGAAGATTATGTATTCTAGATTTTAAGATTTTGTAACTATGAGTTGGTGATTATGTAATCTTAATTTGATAATTTTTTAAAAATTCAAAACTAATTGAGCTGATCAAACGCCAATAATGTGAATACAATTCCTGAATATAAGGATTTTTTTAAAGATGATTACGTAACCACGATATTTTGGTGTTCCCGTTTCGAAAGTTGAAACAAAATCTTAAAACCAAGATTTGTAAAAGTTTATATCTTTTAACTATTATTTTATTAGTTTACTTTTTCCCCCTCTAGCTTCGATATTTTAATTTGTGAATACACAATGAAACTCGCAAAACTCCGAGTACATTTTCTGTAAAACTATAGATTCATATCTTCATGATTTGGATATCCCATGCGTACCGTAGGGCTATACTATTTGCTGGAAGTGGCATATATCATTTTCTCAGCGTCCTGCTCGCACACCACCCTAAGGATTTTTGGGGATAAGGTCAATAGAAGCACAGCAATTTCAAGACCTAGGCTGCAATATCGACAGTTAGTCCCTTTTTTTGTTGTTGAAAAATTGAGCCGAACTACATGTATTTCTACGGGGATAAGGCACCTCATGATAAAAGCTACACGATATAAAACAACCCATTTTAGTTTAATAGCTAAATCTATCACTCTCTTTTTCAACGTTTAACAAAACACAAACAACTTGATTTGGTGTGTGTGTGCGGGGAGAGGGGAGGCCGAGGATACAAAAATAACAGAAGACATTACAAAAATTAAGATATTTCCATTTTTTTATATTTGTTTATATTTTTTTTATTTTAAGGAGATATTTATCCTTTGTTTAATAAGTCATCAGTTTCCCTGGCCTACAATTAGTCTTACGTACAGGAGCTGTTTAATGACGCCCCGAGCCTCTGATATGAGTCACAGTACTCCCCATACTCCTCCCACGCGCAGGCCTTATAGAGACAGCACTCGTTCTGGAGAGTGATGGTTTCACTCCTCCTGTGGCGTGCAAGTCCTGACCCGACAGCCTCTCGTTTGTTCCGGAGAAAGGAATGTGCCGAACGTTTATCAAGGAATGGCCAGGGGTCTGAAAAAAAACATAATCAACAACATGTTTTTTTTTATTAGGCTTATCATGAGCATTTTAAAAATGCTTTTGGGTAAATTGAATATTTCATCTCTTACATCTAAAACCGTTAGCCCCAATAAATCTTAATGATCTTTTATGTTTTGTTAATCAACATCTAGTTTACAATTATATTTAGACAAAATACAAAATGTATCATGTTTACATTATTTTAGGTAAAACCCAGTTGTATAAGCTGTAGCCAATGTTTGTATACATCAGATCTATAATTTGTAGCAAATGTTTCAAAAGTCCCGGTTCTATATTCTGTAGCCAATGTTTGCACCGCCCAGTTCTATAATGTGTAGGCAATTTTTGAAAGCCCTAGTTCTTAAGTTGATGTTAAATGTATCATTACTATCTCAAAATTTCTAGCGATTTTTGTTATCAACAGTGTATGATGATGGCAGGGGTATTCAACATATGAAAATTTTATGAGTGATAGATTGTCATTTCAGTTATGTTGACAGATAACCCTTCAGTAGGAATAGAACGTTGATATTCATGAACTGAAAATAGAAATACAACAGCTTCTATGACGACAGTTTTATTATTATTTTTGGGTGGTTGAACTTTAGAACTTTCTCGGGGCTTGGTAGACATGATGGCACACATCTCCTCTCCAAGCCAGCGTTGAACTCTTTTAGCAATAATCATTTATCAACATTTTTTCTGTGACTTAACATGGGCAAGATCCCACTCACCTCAGCTTGTGAGGCTAGCGAAATAATTGAAAAATATATTTATTTTATTTACATTTTTTTTTAAATTTCATGATAGTCGAATATGATAGTGAAATACTCTGGTTATTAAAAAATTGTCTAATAGATAAGAAAATTTCGAAAACAACATTATAAAAATTCTAAACTTTAGAACTCCGACTGCTAAAAGAGAAATGTTGGAAGCAACCGAAAGCGTTTTTAATTGCATACATAGATCTTTTGACCTGGTAAGCGGCAACAGTCTGTTGTGTATACAAGAAAAAAAAAGGATGTCTGCCGCATCTCCTCAAATCATCGGGTCCACACTAACATGCAAATCACAGCGCTCTTCAATGGTGCCATCTCAGAATCTTATCTTATCTATACAGACGCTCCTTCTATGCAGAAGATAGTTGCGTCCACAGACCATGACAGATGATCTGTTGGCAAGTGATGCACCATTCACAGGCCACGGCTTTGTGGGTTCCACGCATTACCCAGCCGCCTAAGTACATGTAGTGTTAGGTACCCATTCGGAGCGGGGTGACTCAGGCCCCGGGACCAAACCCTTGCCTTCACACGGATTCGAACCCGTGACCATCGGTACGACAGTCCAGTGCGCTGCCACTCGACCACCGCGTCCCTACCTATTTCGAAGCTGGGTCAAACAGGATTGCAAACTGATACCAAAACTTTTTGGTATATTTTTCTCTGTGCTACTTTCGTGGAATGCTCCGAGGATGTGATCATCCATACCAGGGTGGATATAATCCTATATAACATCAGCCGGCCCCATGCAAAGAAAAAAGTGGCAATATTAATCATATAGTTGCTCTTCGCGGATGACTGATCTCTTAGCTCACAAACAGAGAAAGGGCTCCAACAGCTGGTCGATAAATTCTCGGAGGCGTGCTAGGAATTTGGTTTGACTATAACTATAAGCCTCAAAAACAAAAACATTAGGAGAGATGACCAATTTTCCCCTATAACGTGTTGTGAGCTGCGCTCGGGGGTGTTTGGTGGTCGTGTCAGCGTTGTTGGCTAGTCGGAGTGAAAGCGTGAAAGTGATAGTTTTTTTGGTGGACTTATTTGGAATGTGTGTAGAATGTCAAAAAGTGGAGGGGATAAGGTGTTGTAGCAAGGAGTAGGGCGATTAAAGTTTGCTTTCTTTGAGCAGTGTTGAATTATTTCTTGTGTAATTGGAATGCATGAATCTTGACGCAAGCGGTCCAGAGATAGATACCAGGACGCTTGTGACAAAGGCACATATTGGATAATTGCAATGTCCATTGAGGGAAACACCTTGGATATTGTCGAGGATTACACTTACCTTGGCAGTTATATCACAAACACACTCTCCCTGGAAAAGGAAATAGAAACCAGAATTGGTAATGCCGCATTGTTAATGGCAGGGTTAATCAAACAGTGTGGAACAATGCCCAGCTCACAGATTGGACGAAATTATCAGTGTACCATGCCTGCGTGCTCAGCACACTCCTCTGTGGAAGTGAATGCTGGACGATCTACGCCAATCCATTAAAACAGCTAAACAGTTTTAACTTACGATGCTTGCGTAGGATCCTACGCGTACACATCAAATTGAAGTATAAAATTACAAATGTGAAGGTACTCAGGAGAAGCCATATCGTGATTATGCACTCCATCCCGAGTGAGAGGTGCCTGTGATGTTTAGGCCATGTCCACATGATGAACTCGGAGTGAATTTCAAAAGCCCTGCTTTACGGTAAAAAAAACTGGTCATAGAAAAATGTTCGCCCTTGCCTGCACTGCATGGACGTTTTCCAGAAAGAAATGTTACTGACGTGCGTCAACCATAAAATGTGGAAGGCCATTGCTGAAGAACGCACCCTCTGTCGGTCAAATGAACGTGAGGTCACTCAAGCTGCGGAAGCTTCCCTCACAGCCAGGAGTGAAGAGAAAATAGCAAGGACTAAAGGTAGAATGTAAGAGAAGCAGGAGTCAACCCCATCGTCCCTTGAGGACGAATGGATACCATACATTACGTAAGGAAATAAAAAGATTTATCGATGAAGGATCTGCAAATTTGCTAGCTTTATTATGGCGGTTTTTTTAATGACACGAGAAAACGTTAGAATTACCAGGATTTTTTTGGTAAGCATTTTAATATTCAGGTAGTCTCTTAGGGCTAATATCCAATATTTAGTTTTAATCTAAGAGGACTATTATCTCATATTTCTCTTTAATCTTGATGGCAGCGTATTCTATTTTTCCATTTAATGTTAAAGAGCTCTTTTCCATTAATATACTTAAGATTTTATGAGGAATAATAAAATATTTAGGAATTTTATATGTTTTTTACGTTAACTGAGGTAGGTAAACAATTCCTTTTTTACTTAAACAACTTCACTTATTACCACAAAGTCTTAAAATCATTTTACAGGAGCGTAAATTATCAAATAATCCTTTACCACTTCAATATCCTAAAGTAATAGTTAGAAATAACTAATACACAGTTCAATTGTGTACAGGTGAAAGATGACGTCATACCTGACCCATGTTCCGTCGCTCGGACATACGTGTTCGTGTTGCCTGGAGCAGACCGCCTTTTGTCTGTAGCCACTCTGGAGGGAAACAAATATCCAAGACGTAAGTGCTTTAAACAAATGTGAGCGTTCTTAAATTTAATATTTGCTTTTAACTTATTCCAAAATAAACAACTAAATGTTTTTTTTTCTTGTTCTTCTTTCTTGTTTCTTTTATTCAGACTACAGTTTTACAGTTTAAAGAAACATTTGGAATAAAACCTAGCATTAATTTATACACGAACAAATTTTTTTAAAATAAACTGAATAACCTGATGGGGAAGAGCACTGCATAAAATTAAGTGGAATCTTCTGTACAATTGAATTAACTTAAAATTAAGTGACACAATGGCCCAGGTAAGAATACCTGACACCAAAAGGTACCAACCTGTAGGGGTCATATTGACAAGCCATATAGACTTGCTCCTGCATGTTGAAGCCACATCTTCTATGACACTCGTGGTGCCAGATGCGAAGACGTTCGGTTAGTGACCCGGTTGTAAATCTATGGGACAAAAGCAAACAAAAGAAGTGAGTAAGTAACAGGTATATGTGATAATGTGTTGAACGTATATAGAAAAATTAATTCAGGTTGTTGCATGCTTAGAGCAGTAAAACGGCAAAGATTAGCAGGTAACACGCGGAGCATCACTTTGTCTTATACTATTGGCCATGATAATCACCTGTCCTTTGTACATTTAGATTAAAGATGATTTGAAATTTCAGAATAATGAAATTTTGAACTTTTATATTAAAGAGGATTTTAACTTTCAGTTCAAGAGGATTTGAACTTTCAGATGAAAGATGATTTGAATTTTCAGAATAATGAGGATTTCAACTTTAATATTAAAAAGAATGTGAATTTTCTATTTAAAGACCATTGGAACTTTTAGGTTAAAGATTATTTGAACTTTCAGATTGAATGACAATAACATTAACTACTGTCATGAGGAAGCAACGTTTTTTACAAGTTATACATTTTAATTGTTTAAATTCAGCCATCAAATCAGTTTAATTAAAACTATTTTATCGTATAAATTGGTTTTAAAATAAATTTAAATATGCAAAATCGAATTCTGGTGAACATTTTTCACAAACTACATGGTCTGAAATTTTCGATGAATAGAGAAAACGTAATCATTTCCAGCATGACATTGGTTAGCTTTAAAATGAATTCATTTAATATCCGATGACATTTGTAAACCAAGATTGTTATATACTAAATATTCTAATTCAGTCATCGTTTTGATGGTTAGAAGGACATTGTGTTGATGGTTGGTAGGACATTGTGTTGATAATGGGATGGACATTGTATAGATAAGAGGTAGGACATTGTGTTAATGTTTGGGATGACATTGTGTTGATAGTTTGTAGGGCATTGTTTTGATTATTTGTATGACATTGTGTAGATTCTGAATAGGACATTGTGTTGGTAAAACATTGTGTGGATGATTGGTAGGGCATTGTGTTGATGCAGGATAGGACATTGTGTTGATGCTAGATAGGAAAGTTCAAAAGTAACATGTTCATCTTTTGACTTAATCGCCTGCATTTCAAAGCAAAGCTTATCAAATACGCTACTAAAAATTTTACCTTAAGGAAAAATTTTGCCTTATTTAGTTTATTACATTTTAAATGTATTTCAAATGTTAATGATATTTTATGGTGATATAAAATGAACAAAATAACTTTTTTTAAAAAGATGAGACCCAGTTGCAGTGAGGAATTTAGAATCTCGCATGAAAACGCAGAAAATATATTTTAGTCACAAACTAAGTAGTCACACAAAGGGACTCAGAACTCTTAAGTTTTATTGATATTTTTTGTGATCGATTGTAGTATTTAATGTGAGATATAAAATTTGATCAATTAACACAATTTACTATTCTCCGACTTATTAAAAAATGAAAACAGAAGTCAGAATCATTATTTTTATGTAAATTGTTCATCATAAGCATCAAATTTCTCGTTAATTGCAAGTTAAGCTATTAACTGTTGGTCTGTCCCAAATTTAACGAAACTCTATTTAACATATACAATGAAATATATAATTTGGTAATGTTCGGAATTCTAAATTTTATTCCTAGCTATTAGATTATTTTGTTGATTTTTTCTCTTTATAACATAGGCTAGAACTTTTTTAAATCAATTATATTAACTTCAAAATCTTGTCTCTCTCTCTCTGTCTGTCATCTCTTCGTACGTCAGGCGGAAAAACAAAAGTACAAAATGACCCACTTCCCGTAATGCCATCGAGCTGAAATTTGGCCTTATGATTTGTGTCACCTAACAATGCATTGTATCAAAATTTCAGATCGATCGAACATACCGTAATTAAATTAAAGCATTTTAATTTTATCTCTATAAGACATATGTAATTAAATTTCACGATTTGTCATTGTTTTTGTTCCTCGTGCCATTTCAGTCCGCGCGTTGACGCGATCCATCGATGTACCAGTGTGCTTTTGTTTACACTTTACGTGTCACGCTGAGCTCGGTCCAGCGATCGGTGACAAGACCATTCCCCTCTCCCAACCCCCCAACAGATTATACAGCAGGAGTTAAGGAAGATTCAGTCTGTAAATGTTTGTCGCGTTTTAACATGATCAATACTTTTAATTATGACTCATATATAAGGGATTTATAGTCAAAAACTTTGTTTTACGTAATCCCTTATATTAACTTCGAAATCTTGTCTCTCTGTCTCTATCTCTCTGTCTGTCGTCATCTCTTCGTACGTCGGTCGGGCGGAAAACAAAAGTCAAAAATGATCCACGTGATGCCATCGAGCTGAAATTTCGCACATAGACTCGTGTCACCTAACAATGCATCTTATCAAAATTTCAGATCGATCAAACGTACCGTAGTTAAATTAATGCATTTTTAGTTTATCTCTATTGTCAGGGTATGAGAGTCACTGCGAATGATTGTTGTGAGATTGTTGTGAGATTGTTGTGAGCCAGTGTTGGAGTCGGGTCAAGGCGTTGTTGACGGGTATGAACTCCTATCACGGGAATAATGTCTAGTGATGTCTGAGTGAACTTCTGGTCACACGGGATATGTCAGGGACATGACCAGAGGACACGCCAGGGTCAGTTGAGACCAGTTGGGGGGTTTATAAGAGAGTAGTCGAGACGAGGGCATGGAGTTGCAGAAAGCTGTGTAGTTCGCACCGTGTTGTGCGGTCAGACCGGTCAGGGTAGACCGGGGAGCTGCAGGGTTGCAGTAAAACAGAGTTGAGTTTAACGTCGCCCAGAAGCGGTCGGGTCGGACCGAGGGCATGCTTGAGCATACAGCCCGTTATATATAGATGTATTTTATGTCAAGGCAAGACAGCCAGTTGTACAGTTGTTTATAGTAGAATAAACATTGCATCGTTACACAGACTTGTGTCATCTCTTGTGTATGTTGTGTGTAGCGGAGAGCAAGGTACAATCCACCTAAACATAGAGACTTAACATGGGGGCCCGAATTGTCTCTGTATTGCCTAGCACCGCCAAACACTACGAGAGATGGGACGGAACCACATCAGCACAGCGGTATGTGCGCCTGTACTTTTCAGTACAGCGCCTCTGATACAGACTACTGTATCCATCGTAGGGCATACGTCTTACAACAGCACAACGACGATCAACCAGCGACGAACACGGGCAGACAGGGCAACGATCAACGTATCAGCGGATTTTCTGATAGACGATGCCTAGCAAGTCCCAGTACGGAACATTACCAGCCAGAAGACCAACTACAAGAGATACCTCGAACCAGAACCAGCAAAACAACGACGTCGGAACCAGCACAGCAACGACGTCTGAACCAGACGGTGCCAACTACGAGAGAAGACGATTACAAACTGTACCGGGAGGTCAAGTTGCAGAACCAACCATCCCGCCCCAGCTACAGTGGGACCCTGAGGAGCCGAGACGACCCACAGCACCACAGTTCAAATCGGGACAAGATCGAGAAGATATTCAAGGTGGAGAAAAACATTACTAAGTGACAAGGAAACTGCAAAAAGTGTGACTTTGTGAACTTCTTACGAATGGATATTTATTGTGTAATGGGACTTTCATTGTATATGGATATTATGTCTGAAATATAACCCACAGTAAGTACGTACTTAATTACTTATAAAATAGTGTTAAATTGGGGAAGTGTGCTATAGCAAGATTGATCTGTTAGATAATATATATAGATATAGCATACCTGTCAGATATAAACGGACAATAAGGGAAGCTAGATTATAAAAAGTAAAATTTAAAAGCTAGATAAAATAATGGCGGACAAGGATAGATGGTGGATTAATAAAATTGAGGAAGTACGGGCAAAGTGGCATAAAGAAGATGAAAAATTACTGAGACAAAACGAAGAGAGACAAAGACAGCGACAGATAAAAGATGAGAAAAAACGTAGACAATACGAAAAGAGACAATCAAAATTAGAGGCAAAAAGACAGAGAAGGGCTATAGAAGAGACAGAAAACTACGACAGTGAAGTTATTAACTGTGAGGAAGTACTCTATGGAATAGCCAGTATATATTGTGAAGATCCATATTTAACGGAAGAGGTTTATAGGGTGGCGGACCCATCAGCTGGCCAGTTTAAATATTATAGACATGAGAATCCCGAAGAACCGGTCAATATCGTAAGGTATGAAAAGGAAAACATGATCCAGGGTGATCACAAGCCCAAGAGTAAGAAAGTTACTGAAGTTCATGAGAATTCCCCTAAGAACAAAAGACAATATATAAAGAAATATGAAGAATATGACAAAAAAGAAATGGAAATTAGTTTCCTTAAAAACCGTAACGCCGAAGATAAAAAAGAAATAGATTGGTTAAACTTGGAATTGGCAGACAACCTGAGCCTTGTAGACAGGCTAAAAGCCGCATTGTTCAACAAAGATAAGGAAATAGCGGAACACACAGATACAGTAAATGAATTACAATCAACAGTACGTAGCGTTCAAAACAGACTTAAAGAACTAGAAAAAGAAGACGTGGAAAACAAATTAAAAATAGAGAAAACTGAAGTTGAGTCAATGGAAGTAAGAATGAAAATTGCCGAACGAGAAAGTCAGTTGGTTGAAAAAGAGGAATTATTGGGAAAAGTAGAAAGAGAGCTAAACGACAAAGTGGAGTTATTAGAAAAATTAAAGAGTGACCACAAAACAAAAGTAGATGAAAAAGAAGTCGAGCTATTGAGTTTAAAAATGAAAATCGACTCAATGGAGAGAGATTTTCCCAGATTATTAGAAATACTCAAGGTGAAAGAGGGCATACTAGCAGAGATGGAGATAAATGTAAATAAGGCAAACCAACATATAACAGAGTTGAAGAAGTCTGGGGTTGAAAAAGATGAAATATTAGAAAAATTACAGAGGGAAATAAAAGAAAAAGAGAGAAAAAACATAGAAAGGGAGAGAAACCTAATATTTACACACGACAATCTGAGTA
Source organism: Ampullaceana balthica (assembly GCA_944989445.1). Classification (NCBI taxonomy): domain Eukaryota; kingdom Metazoa; phylum Mollusca; class Gastropoda; family Lymnaeidae; genus Ampullaceana; species Ampullaceana balthica. Next base: position 546,125 of record CALYLW010000006.1, on the reverse strand, counting down.
AGAGTTTAGCAGACAAAGATGATTTATTAGAAGAATTGAAGAGAGAGCACAAAATAAAAATGAATGAATCTGAAGTTAAGTCCATGAACATGAAAATGAAAAGTACCGAAATGGATGAAGTGTATTCTAATTTGATAAAAATATTCAAGGGGAAAGATGAAAAACTAGCAGAGATGGAAATAAACTTAATAATTGCAAACCAAAATATAACAGGGCTGAATAGGACGCTGGATGATAACGACGAACTTATGGAAACATTACAGAGGGAGCTAAAGGAAAGAGAGATAGAAAACAAAAATATTAAAGAAAGACTGACTCAAAAAGAAGAGGTCAATAAGCAGTTAACCCTAAAGGTAGAACGTAACAAAGAAGACATAACGGAATTATGGCGAATCATAACGGACAAAGAAGAAAAAATGGCTGACTTAAGCCTCAGGTTAACAGGGAAAGATATGACAGCTATGGTGCAGAGAAGGTGCAAGACACACCATAGTATTGTTGAAAAACCGTACGAAAATGAGAACAAAGAGTTGATAGAGAAAGAGGAAATTGTTGACAAAGGTCGCCAAGTGGACATAGAAAAAATTAGTGACCAAGATAGTAAAGATGAGGTGAAGCCCTCAGAAGGAAAAAAAAGTACACAGGAATGTAATGCTACTAAGGAGCGAAAAACTGAGTTGACTACAGAGAGGGTAGAAAAAAGTAAGCTCACAAATATGACAATGACATGTGCCCAGCGGGTCATAGCTTGGAGTCGGGGGACACAGAATACGGGTGCGACATCCAAACACATAGCACGGTAAACGTTGCACAGTTACGTAAGGACATTGACACATTACGGTCAAGACGGGCCGGTAATACGCAGACCATGACCGACAAAAGCTCACAGGACAGGCTTACAAAGAAAGATAACGGCTTCGCTGGTCCGTTAAGAGTAATGTTTTTGTTGATAGCTGAAGTCCTGGGGAGAACAGTAAGTCGTGGGGGCGAAAGTGGCGCGTGCGCAGATGTAGTCATAGACACAAGGGGTCAAGAAGGAAAATTCAAAGGTCAGGGTTATTATGACACTAGCTGCGGTATTGTTATACCCACGTGGGAAGTGCCGCGTAGGCATGACTTAGAACACATCAGCCTGTATAACGGAAACCAGGGTCGTTTGTTATTTAGGATTGGGGACAAACGTAATATCCCACCCTCAGATACAACGGCTATGATTTTTTTCAATGTTATGAAATTTTTGGCCTGTGTATTGATATATATGAATATGATATTTATTATGATGATGATGTGGTTTTTGTGTTAACTATGATTTCTTTTTCAAGATGATGTGGGGTGGATAACTATAAGAGATAATAAGGTTTTTTTGTTAGAACTTGCGGGGTCCAGGTGACCTCGTGTCATTTTTTTATAACATGTATTGATGTGTCATGGGTACCAGTACTATACTGGGTATTGATGACGTATTTTGAGGGTCATGGCCATTGGGGTAATGATATAAGAAATGTTTCGCCCTGGAGATATCAGGACATTCTTGATTACAAGGATATGTATTGTTGATAGGTTCTGCTGAAAATAATGTTGGTGATTTTGATGATGAAATGAATTGTATTAATGAATTATGAATATGCTTTAAGTTTTGTGATGAGTATCATATTATGTTTATGATGATACGGATAAAAGGGGTCCCGCTGTGGGGACGTGAAATATACATAGGAGAACAGTGACTGTTCCTTATAGGTCCCATGATGTGGACAGAGCTAGTTGTAATTAATGACAGATTTAATTGCAATCTGGGGTATTATGATTATTATGCTGAATTATGTTAATTACGACTACTATATGCACATGATTGATGATTGTTATATAATTGATTGTAATGGGTTAAATACAATCAGGCTGAAATGTTTATAGTTTGGATAAGTAGTTATCCCTATAACATTATCTCATGCTTGAGGTAATCCTGGAATAAATATCTTAAGGAATTTATATGAGGAACCAGTAGAGTCAGTTGGTAAAACAATCTAGCGTAAAAATGGTCAATTGTTGGATACTAATTATGTGAGGTGTTATGACCAGTAGTAGGTCGAAGGTTGGTTCTTTGAGAATTAAGATAATAATGTACGAGTAGTCAAGAAGTAGGAAGTCAGACCTGTATGGCATGGGAGATAGGCTCCCTTTGTTATATAATTAACTACGTCCTGTACGGCAGGAGTGATGGGCAGTTTTTGTTAATCAATTAACCAAGTTCCTGTGTGGCAGGAGCGATGGGCTGTATTTATATACATAGATTTAGAACTGTGCCTATGGAGGGATAAGAGAGCTTAATAACCCAGGTGTTATTAAAAAGTAATTAAGTGAGCAGTGATTGCTCCGTAATATGCCACATGATGTGGACAAGTGCTTAAGTGTTAGAATTTTTTATTTTTTTTTGTGTGTAATTTTTTTCCAAGATTTGTAAATGGCATATTGTTAGATGGATTGATTATTAGTGATAATGAGATGCATTAAGACTTCACATGTATATATATTTTCTTTTTGCACTAATGTATATATAGAGTATGTAATTCAGGGGTGGTAGTATGACGGCTGTCCATCTCGAATGACGTTGCGGGTTAGTGAAGTCGTATAAAGGTACGACCAAGTGGATTTATGCTCTGTGTTGTATATACTATTGTTTTTTTTCATGTAATGTTGTGTATAAAATTATTTTGAAAGATATTAATTCATTATGTATTATATTATTGTAATTGTAATGTGCAGTGATTCCATGCCCTGACTTTGTTGTATTGTGAGATTCTACCCGTAAGTAGAATCTAACGGAAGAGGGGGGATATGTCAGGGTATGAGAGTCACTGCGAATGATTGTTGTGAGATTGTTGTGAGATTGTTGTGAGCCAGTGTTGGAGTCGGGTCAAGGCGTTGTTGACGGGCATGAACTCCTATCACGGGAATAATGTCTAGTGATGTCTGAGTGAACTTCTGGTCACACGGGATATGTCAGGGACATGACCAGAGGACACGCCAGGGTCAGTTGAGACCAGTTGGGGGGTTTATAAGAGAGTAGTTGAGACGAGGGCAGGGAGTTGCAGAAAGCTGTGTAGTTCGCACCGTGTTGTGCGGTCAGACCGGTCAGGGTAGACCGGGGAGCTGCAGGGTTGCAGTAAAACAGAGTTGAGTTTAACGTCGCCCAGAAGCGGTCGGGTCGGACCGAGGGCATGCTTGAGCATACAGCCCGTTATATATAGATGTATTTTATGTCAAGGCAAGACAGCCAGTTGTACAGTTGTTTATAGTAGAATAAACATTGCATCGTTACACAGACTTGTGTCATCTCTTGTGTATGTTGTGTGTAGCGGAGAGCAAGGTACACTCCACCTAAACATAGAGACTTAACATCTATATAACGTATGTAATTCAATTTCACAGTTTGTTATTGTTTTTTTTTCACGTGACAGTTTAGTTCGCGCGTTGATGCCACGCGTTGATGTATCGGCGTGCTTTTGTGTACATTTTACATGTCACGATGAGCTCGGTCCAGTGATCGGTGACCAGACCTTTCCCTCTCCCACCCACCCCCACCCCCCGCCGGGGTTATAAAGCAAAGGGGAGTTAAGACAGATTCAGTCTGTAAATGTTTGTCGCGTTTGAACATAATCAATACTGTTAGTTATGACTCATATATAAGGGCTTTATAGTAAAAAAAACTTTGTTTTTACGGGTTTGTTTTATTTTTGTTTAAAAGCAACTTTGCTGACACCTATAGATATAGAACATAAAAATTAGCCGTAGCTACATATCCTCGAAAGAGAAGGACTAAACTAATTATCTATGAGATATTAACGCTACGATGTTTGTTGTTTTATCACCTATATATTGTTGGTACCACTGATGTGTTTGTACCTGGTCGTTCTAATCAAGAAAACACTTTGATTGTGTCCATGTGCTTGTGTCCATGTGGTTTTGTCAACTTGATTGTGTCCATCTGTTTTTGTCCATGTGCTTGTTTCAACGTGGTTGTGTCAACGTGATTGTGTCCATCTGATTGTGTCCATGTGATTGTATCCACGTGACCATGCCATGCATTTTCCCAGTTACTACTCTGTTTATCCATGGACCCTTGGCCTAGTGTCACTAACCTCGGTTAGAACACACGTCGTTGTGATATTTGGAAAGAAATTTTCAAAAAAGGATATTACTTGATTAAACCATTAATTCATAGAAGTCTACACAAGACAGCTGGTGAATGCTTTATAATGAGGATCCTCAAAACATGGCCCGCAAGTCCTGACCACAGAACTGGATAGATCTGTATAACGACGTGAGACAAGGATTTCGTTCCTCAGCAGTGGCTAATTACAGCGAACCTCCTGAGGTCAAACAATTTGAGACCACTTTGTGTACAACCTCTTTTCAGATCACAATATTTTTTACCAACCCTCGAAACACATCGCAGGCTATGGGTCTTCGTAAGGAGATGGTGCTTTGTTTTTGACGATGTTACTTGTTGTGGACGATGTTAATTGTTGACGATTTTACTTGTTGACGATGTTAATTGTTGACGATTTTACTTGTTGACGATGTTAATTGTTGACGATTTTACTTGTTGACGATGTTAATTGTTGACGATTTTACTTGTTGACGATGTTAATTGTTGACGATTTTACTTGTTGACGATGTTAATTGTTGACGATTTTACTTGTTGACGATGTTAATTGTTGACGATTTTACTTGTTGACGATGTTAATTGTTGACGATTTTACTTGTTGACGATGTTAATTGTTGACGATTTTACTTGTTGACGATGTTAATTGTTGACGTTGTTACTTGTTGTTGACAATTTTGAATGTTTTGTTAACGATGTTATTTGTTATGGAAGACGTTACTTGTTGTGGACGATTTTACATGTTCAACTAATTATCATGCCCGGTGGATACCATCTTTAACAATCTAAGAGAGTAAAATGCCATACTTGATGTGTAGGGTACAAAATCAAATTCCAAGTCATATATTTGGCCCATATTTTGATATTGAAAAATGACGGCATGATTTTGAAAAGAAAAGTGAGATAAACTTCAAAAAGTTTGTATTTAAAAATTCTCAATGCTCATTGAGTGTAGTAAATAATTAATCTCCAAAATTTTCAAAGTTTGCCCGTCTATACCGTGTCGTAAATGCAAAGGTTGGTCTGTTCTATTTCTGTAGACACCTGATCTAAAAATATTATTTCTCTTTAAAACTCACCCTTCCATTCTTTCCCATATTCATTTGGTGAGAATTTCAATGAAATCCTCGTCACAAAATTCAACTTGACCACAACAGAAAATGCGCTTTCAAATCAACTATATTTTCACAATATTTTTAAAGATATATTTTGTTTATATATAGTTGTTAAATTTATTTTTTATATGTTGAAGCGAGAAGAGAATATTCGACTCGGAGTTTTAAAAAGTTATTATAAACAATTATTTCTTTTTTAAATAAACCTGAATGTCAAGAGGTTTAAGTAAACAGGGGGTAATTCGTAAGTAATAGGTGAGTGATAAATAAACAAATTATTTTCAAATAATCACCTTCCAAAAATGTTTTGTTTTTTATTTTTGATTTCAATAAGTATTATTTTTATAAATCCCGCGATTAATCATTATACAAGATTTTCTTACTCTTTCTAATCTGGCTGAGTATTTAAAAGTATAAATGATGCTCCTAATTGAATATTGTTCTTCATGTTGGCAAGGAAACGTGAGATTTTGATGAGGAGATTCACAATTATCACATCGTTCTAATAGGGCTTGTCATTTCTAAAACTAGAAAACGTGATAATTCATTGAGTAATGTTCTATTTTTAGATTACATTTTAGCGGAAACATGTTTTGAAGCATAAATACAGTCGAATCAATAAGCTCTCAAAATTGTTAGCATAGTAAAATTATGAAGCTGTCTTTTCTTGTTCAAGTCTAATAAGCTGTCTTAAATTAACGAAGAATTAACAAACAGCTGATAAGACAATTCCTTCTCAATATGACTAAATTAGTATACATTTACATATTGACTGATATGTTTTATTAATTTTTTTATGAAGTTCTTCCCCCAAAAAGATTTATATATTGTATGGCATCTGTCCGTCTACGAAAGACGATAGATTTATCTTTATTATCTGCAGCTCTTGGTGTGGCTGATGAGACCAATCCTTGAGTGGCAGTCTCTTCTGCATGACACACACACGAAAGCAGTGGGGCAGTGTTTCCTGGCCTTTCTCCTCGCTCTTTTCCCGACTGCTTCTGCCCTAGTTTGCTCCTCTGCTCTTAGTGATCCTTCTTTCACTATAGCCCGCCACATGGACCTATCCTCTGCCAGGTTTTCCCAGTTTTGTATATCAATGCTGGCTACTTTCATGTCTCTCTTGCATATGTCCACGTATCTGAGACATGGCCGACCAACCGACCTTTTCCCTGTCGCCAGCTCGCTGTAGAGCACATCCTTGGGTATGCGACCACTTTGCATCCTCTTGACGTGTCCAAGCCAACGGAGGCGTCTTTGGCTTAATATTGCTGCAATACTACTCATGCTTGCTTGAGCCAGGACCTCTGTGTTGGGGACTTTCTCTTGCCATTTGATGTCTAGGATGCGGCGCAGGCATCTGAGGTGGAAGCTATTGAGCCTTCTTTCATGCCTGGTATAGGTGGTCCAAGACTCGCATCCATAGAGGAGTGTGCTCAGTACGCAGGCCTGGTATACCTGCAGCTTAGTCCTTGCTGTGAGTTTGGCATTGGACCAGACTCTTTTGTACAGTCTAGCCATAACAGTTGCTGCCTTCCCTATCCTACTACTTATCTCATCTTCCAGTGAGAGGGTGCTCGAGATGTTTGATCCCAGATAAGTAAAACTGTCAACAGCAACCAGGTTGCAGTCGTCAATGGTGATAGTCGGGAGAGAGGCAGCATCCTGTGCCATAATGTTGGTTTTCTTTATACTTATGGTCAGGCCAAACTCTTTGCAGGCAGCGGAGAAGCTGGATACAAGGTTCTGAAGACCGTCTGCTGTGTTGTGATATTAAGGCGGCATCGCCTGCAAATAAGAGCTCACGCAGCAAAATCTTCCTTATTTTGGTCTTGGCTTTAAGTCGGGCAATATTGAATAATCTCCCGTCAGCTCTGGTGTGTATGTATATCCCCTCACTGTTGTTCTTGAAGGCATACTGGAGTAAGATGGAAAAGAATATTGCGAATAGAGTAGGTGCAAACACGCAGCCTTGCTTTACTCCACTACTTACTGGGAAAAGCCTCGGAGGTGGCACCGTTATAGCACACTGTGCCCTGCATGTTTTCGTGGAATTGCTTGATGATGTTAAGCAGATGTGTAGGGCAGCCTATTTTTACTAAGATCTGGAAAAGGCCGCTTCTGCTGACAAGATCCAAATCTTTAGTTAGGTCGACGAACGCGATGTATAGAGGCATATGTTGCTCCCTGCATTTCTCCTGCAGCTGGCGCAGAGAGAAGATCATGTCTATGGTTGATCTCCCGTCTCGAAAGCCGCACTGCGATTCTGGGAGTACACGCGATGCTAGAGTCTGCAGGCGTGTCAATGCAACTCGGGCGAAGGCCTTTCCAACTATACTGAGGAGAGAGATTCCACGATAGTTGTTGCAGTCACTCTTGTCTCCTTTATTTTTATACAGTGTAACGATGTTGGCATCTTTTAACTCCTGTGGTATCTGCCCCTGTTCCCAGCACAGAGTTAGGAGGTCATGCAAAGGCTGTAAAAGTATTTCTTTTCCACATTTGAGAATTTCTGGTGGAATTCCATCATTACCAGGGGCTTTCCCGCAGGCTAGGCAATCTATGGCTCTACTTAGCTCGACCATTGTGGGTAGGCTATCGAGCTCTTCCATGACCGGCAGGTCTGGGATATCGTCCAGGGCAGCAGTTGAGACATGGTTTATTGTTGCGTACAATTCCAGGTAGTGCTCGATCCACCGTTTGAGTTGCTTGTCCCGATCAGTGATAATTTCCCCTGCTTTTGACATTAAGGGTGCTGTCTTGGAGGTCAGAGGGCCTGTTGCTTGTTTTATATTCTCGTACATAGCCTTTGTATCGCCTCTATCAGCAGCTGACTGTATGCTGGAACTTAGATTGATCCAGTACGTGTTAGCGTAGTGGCGAGCTGCCTGCTGGGCATTTTTCTTGGCGCTCTTAAGGGAATGTAGAGTTTCTGGGCAAGGCCTGTCTTTATAGGCTAAAAGAGCCTTTCTTTTTACATCGGTGACATGCTTCATTTCCTCCCAGTGGGCCTCAAACCAGTCTGCACTTTTGCGTTCTCTCTTGCCGAATGCCGCAATAGCTGAGCCATATATGGTGTCCCGCAGATGTGACCACTTGGACTCAATACATATTGACTGATATCTTTTATTAATTTTTTTTATGAAGTTCTTCCCCCAAAAAGATTTATATATATATATATTCAATATAAATGTACTCAATATATCTATTAACAGATTTCCGCTTTATTATGACAAGGCCTATACGAACGGGATTAATACAAGTGAGTATGGTCTAAATAGTCATTGACAGATGTCAGCACAACACGCCAGCGTCATTGACAGGTGTCAGGAAAACCAAAATAAAATGTCACTTTGACAGAACACATTTAACAGACGTATGAAACGCGTCAGCAGCGTATCCAAAATCACTTTTAAATATCGTATCTCAGTGTTAAAAACAGTATATCATTGTTAAAATGTCACATATCACTGTTTAAATGTCGTTCTTAAGAGCTTCTCAAACTTTTTATTATTGTGGACCGGTGGGAATTTTTCTATTGCATAAGGGACAGGTTTACTATTTTACCTGTATGGACGTGGTATCGAAATGTAATTTATTTTTATTTTACTAGTGTCATTTTATGTGCTTATTACAGAAAAATATAACATAATCAATAGGGTTAGTAATAATGTTTACGAATAGAGGATTATAATAATACTTTCTGAACTTTCTTGATAACGTCTACGGGCCGTCGGCGGTGGGCCCGCGGGCCAACACTGGTCCGCGGATCATCACTTTGAGTATCACCGTCGTAAATCACTGTTAAAATGTGGCTTATCGCTGTTAAATTCTTCATACAGAAGAATTTAAACGTTGCTCTCTTGTAGCGCCGCTGACTGCTTAGATGATGATAAGGTTCTGTAATAACACATCTCTAAATCCGCTGTTCAACCAGACTTCAATTTATCCCATATAAATCAATTTATCCCATATAAACTCGCATATATATATATATATATATATATATATATATATATATATATATTATATGGCATCCGTCCATCCTCATGGGATGATGGCGTTTCCTCCTGCTACTCTACCCCCCTTCCCCTTTCTCCTGACCCTTTTCTCCTCGCTCTTGACTGTAAGGGAAGCTTCCGCGACTTGGATGCCCTCGCGTACTTTAGCCCGCCAGGAGGTGCGCTCCTCAGCAATGGTTTCCCACGTTTTATGGTCTATCTGCGCCAGACTCATGTCTTTCTTGCAGACATCCTTGAAGCGCAAGCAGGGGCGTCCTCTCTTCCGCACACCAGTTGCCAGCTCACCGTAAAGCAGGGCTCTTGGAATGCGCTCCGAGTTCATCCTGCGGACATGTCCCAGCCACCGCAGACGCCTCTCACTCACTCAGGTACTCAGAAGGAGTCATATGCTGAACATACACTCAATATATATATATATATATATATATATATATATATATATATATATATATATATATATATATATATATATATATTGTTGGTACCACCTGGATTGTCAACTTAGTCTTCCATAGATATTATTGTTCTCCCTAATAATACAAGATATTAATAAACAGAAACATCCGACAACAGAATCATTTAAATTGAAACCTATTCTTCATCTCGACGTAGCGCAACAATGGCGGCCTCTTTGTCTAAATTTTGTTTCTGGCTTGTGCAGCAATTCACGTGGTGAAAAATGGCAAAATTTTATTTTTCTTCATTTCTTTTATTATTATTCTAATTATGACAAAATAAAATATTTTGTTAGGTTCAGAGGGATTTTATCAGCCGAAATAAAATAAAATAACAAATTACACAATGACTTAAATAAAATCTTGCAAAGAAATAATTAGTTGATTCCAGAAATGGAAAAACAAACTGAAGCTTGGCCAAAGAAGCCGATAGTTAGACGCGTTTTTAAAAGAGATTGAAATGAGATTAAACGAATAAATAATGCGATAAATGTAGAAATGAATGTATTTAAGCATATAAATTCAGCACAAACACCTTTCTTATTCCGTATGCAAGAACAAATTCATACAAATATTCGTTCTTCCTCTACGGAAATCGGGTGTTGAATGGGTTACATGAAGAAACAAGGAAAACAAACACTTTATCAACATTAAAAACTCTGATACACTAACCATAGATAAGCGTAGGATGGAATAATTTTCTGTATAGAAAGAGCGTCTGTAACAGATAAGATAAGATCTAAATACTCTCCTGTTTCTTGCCTAAGTTTGTTGGATCTAACCACTCACCTGTTTCTTGACTAAGTTTGTTGGGTCTAACCACTCACCTGTTTCTTGCCTAACTTTGTTGGATCTAACCACGTACCGGTTTCTTGCCTTAGTTTGTTGGATCTAACCACTCACCTGTTTCTTGCCTGATTGTGTTGGATCTAACCACTCACCTGTTTCTTGCCTTAGTTTGTTGGATCTAACCACTCACCTGTTTCTTGCCTTAGTTTGTTTGATCTAACCACTCACCTGTTTCTTGCCTTAGTTTGTTGGATCTAACCACTCACCTGTTTCTTGCCTTAGTTTGTTGGATCTTACCACTCACCTGTTTCTGGCCATAGTTTGTTGGATCTAACCACTCAACCGTTTTTGACGATAGTTTGTTGGATCTAACCACTCGCCTCTCTCTGGCGTCTTCATAGTACGCCTTTTCCTTTTCATATTCTGTCATCCTTCTTGCCTGGACACCGACGATTAGAGTCGTGAATACAAGGATCGCCATCACTGAGCGTGGCAAGTGTTTGGCCAGAAGGTTGTCTGAAATGATAACATACAATGGCAAGTGTTTGGCCAGAAGGTTGTCTGAAATGATAACATACAATGGCAAGTGTTTGGCCAGAAGGTTGTCTGAAATGATAACATACAATGGCAAGTGTTTGGCCAGAAGGTTGTCTGAAATGATAACATACAATGGCAAGTGTTTGGCCAGAAGGTTGTCTGAAATGATAACATACAATGGGAAGTGTTTGGCCAGAAGGTTGTCTGAAATGATAACATACAATGGCAAGTGTTTGGCCAGAAGGTTGTCTGAAATGATAACATACAATGGCAAGTGTTTGGCCAGAAGGTTGTCTGAAATGATAACATACAATGGTAAGTGTTTGGTCAGAAGGTTGTCTAAAATGAAAACATACAATGTTAAAAGAAAGCACGGAATTTCATATATCTGATACCTACCCCAAGTTATGGTTAGAGACACGCCCTTGCATAACTTATAGTGTCAGTTTGATTTATGTAAGACAGAGTTACACATTTTATCTGTTTTTCAAAATACGCCAATTTGTGTACGTAATACTATACATGTTAAGGAAAACAACAACTTTATTTCCATCTTTTTTTTTCTTGAATGATTACAATGTCATATAAATGCTTAATTACACAATCATACTGAAACCCACCATCTCTGTCTACAAAACTCATCCAACAAGTGAATTGGACTTTTTAATTAACTTAGCCACCACTCGGCTACAGTTTTGCGTCGGCGTCAGGTTTTCAATATTAGGAGGGAATTTAGTTTTAAAACTATAACTTTGTTTTTCGGTCCAGCAAGGAGGGAGTAAGTTGAACAACAAGTACACGTCAACAGATTGTACTTGCTACCGCGGTTTACTGGACATACTATATCGGGCCCCGACAGAGATCTACACCCCTGATAAATTGCTACAGCTAATAGTGAAGACCTGGGGAGATCAACGGGATGGCACCATCCTGGCCTCTGCTTTTTACAGACGGCAACAGGGTCTAGGTGAAAGTGTAGAGGATTGTGCCGCTAACTTGTGCAGCCTCTTTACATTAACCAACAACGCACGGCCTGGCACCCTGGCTGATTACATGCCGGGAAATGCATTTATTAAAGGCCTACAGCCGGCAGCGCTACGGTTTGACATCAAAGCCTACGCCAGGCTACTTTCAGGCAGCACCTTTGATGACGTCGTTAAAGAAGCCCAAAGGTGGATGCGAGAGGACCTCGCCGATGTAGCCGCCACTGCCCAGCTCCTAACAGCACCAGCTCCCGACATCACCCAGTTGACAACCCAATTAATGTCCTACATAGAGCAGCAAGTTGCAGGACTCTGTGAAAGGTACATTCCATCTACGCACCAGATCACAGTGAATCTAGATTCTCAGCTTGCTGATAAACAAGCACCATCCAAACATTCCAAGTCAAGCTAGTGGAAATCCCGTCGCCGAACAATGGTATGTCTGTAGTGAAACAGAAAGGGCCACGTAGAGGATGACTGTCTCGCCAAAAGAAGGTACGTCTCCCAAAAAAGAGGAACTCAATTCCTGAAAACCCAAGGTCAACTTGGTAACGAGAAAACTTTGGCCAAGACAGCCCGAGGGTCTGAGGGGCTCACTCCAGCCCAATATATTACCACTCCACCCCAGTACATCAAAAACGTAATTGCAACGTCACGCTCAATGGATGCATCCTCGTGTTTACGACACAAGGAAGACAGGGACACAAGGAATGTGTTCAACAAACGTTACTGGCAACACACTACACGGATGCAACCATGTGTGAGGGAGTGGTCGTCTCGTCCACGGAGGGCCAGTGCAAACATGGACTGCCACGGCAAATTCAAAGCACGGCCCAAGAAGCGCCGTAAACATTGGAAGCATTGCCAACCGCAGATTCTGCAGGACAGAGTGGTTTCATGGAATACAGTCACGGACAAAAACAAACATGACCACCCACTATCAGTGCGTAATAAGTACGATAGGCCAACAGACTGGACTATAAACCACTCAGACCAGCCTTACAACCATGCGAGCGAACATCCTTTATCAGTGAGTAACTTTGTGTATCTACGTAATAGAGTACAAGGACAAAATAAATTCCAAGAATATTGGAAACCAGATTTATACTGTGTCACTGCCCGCCTACCGCACAAACACGTGTACAGATGCTTGCCGTGGCCGGAGATGTAGAGAAAACAGCAAACAGAAAAGATCTGGTTCTGGCGAAGGCACCTCTGTCAGATCTAGTTCCAGGGGCAGAGATAGAGCCGCCAAATACACCATCGGAGAGCGAAAGTGACGATGAGATTTTTGTCATCTCTACAGGGCGACGCAGAGACAAGCAGCCCGATGCAGGGGTGGACCTACCGCCACCCGGGGTACAGCGCAGGTCAGGTCGTATCGCCCAACGTTCCAAAACGGACACGTAGACGACATTCCTGAGGGCCACAAACTTTGACATTATTTAGTTACATATTGCTCTCATTTTAATCTTTGAGCTAGTGTTTAACTTTATACCGGTGCATTCCTGTATTTACAATCAATATTTTCGTGTGTGGATTGTAACTGCATTCTTGTGTTTACTATCAAAGTTTTCATAAATGTAACTATTCGCCGCTACCCTGAAAGCACTGACGGAATAGTGGTTAGAAAAAACAGCGTCTATTTCACTAAGTTCCATATTCTAAGTTAACTGTTATTTTATATTAAATCATTTCGAAATATCATTTTGTCCCCAAAGACAAGCAATTTATAATCACATTTGACATGACAGATTTATTATTATACGCAAACTGTGCCTGATCATGGAATGCAAGTTTGTATTGTGTAAAAGGTCTGCAATTACGACCAGGCCTAAATTTTCATTATATTTATATGTGATGTTTTCGGCAAACAATATGTATTGACCTGCGAGAGCGCTGGCATTCTGCTAGAGTTAAATCTCAGCAGTCCGCCTTAGTGACCGGCACAGGTCACTGCAGGTTCACTCCAGCCCTCGATGTGACTGGAGTTCACAGAGCGACTGACTAACTACCAGTGTTTTACCGCGGGAGGTCAGTTCCGTGATGAGCAGGGACACGCCAGTGGGCCAGTAACACACTGCCCCTGTTCTTTGTGAGAGATTGAGAATAAAACTGTTTGATATCCTAAGCAGTTAATGTGGTAGTGTGCACACCCCATACAGCGCCGCACCATGTGCACCGCACCGAGATGCACTAGGTGGTATGAGAGAAGAAAGGAAGTAGAAAAAGAACAACAGTTGAGTGTGCCAAGGACAGCTGTTCGATTTGTTTTGAAATAAAACTGTTGCATATCCTTGCCGGGTGAATTGGACTTTATTGTGTTTTTACATTAACTTAGCCACCACTCTGCTACACATATGTTAACTTCGCCGTCTTGTCTGTCTGTCTGTCGTAGTCACGCGGAAAAACAAAAAGGAATAATAAAAAATGACACACTTCCCGTGATCGTATCCAGCTAATAATGTAATTTTTGTCCGTGTGCTACCATTGCGGGAGGGTACTCAACAACTTCCCAAAGTTTCATGCTCCTACCTACACGGGAAGTTAGATATTTAATGATGAGCATATTTTATATAGCTCATTTAAGAAAAAAACTACATTTGGGCCCGGCACCACAGTTAGTGATAATTTTGTTTTCAATTGTTACCATCGCGGGAGGGTACTCAACAACTTTCCTAAGTTTCACGCTTCTACCTACATGGGAAGAAGAGGAATTAGTGTTGATTCAGTTTTATATAGCCTATTAGGAAAAAAACGGTTTTGGACTCCCGGCCACCCATGAGTGAAAATTTTTAAATTCTTTTTCGCCAATTATCGTCAAGAGTGTACTAAGCAAGTTCCCGAAGTTTCATGCTTCTACCTTCACGGGAAATAGGAGAATTAGTGATTTTCAGATTTTATATAGCTCATATCAGGAAAAAACTACATTTGGGTCCCCGGCCCCCAGTATGTGATAATTTATTTTTTTTACCTGTTACCATCGCGGAATGTGGCCCAACAATTGCCCAAGGTTTCATGCTCCTATCTTCTCGGGAAATAGGAGAGTTAGGATTTTTATCTCCTATATAACCCATATAAGGGAAAAGAAAAGTTTTTGGGCCCCCCGCCACCATTAGTGTGAATTTCAAAATGTATTTTTCGCCTGTTACCATTTTGGTAGTGTACTCAACAACTTCCCAAAGTTTCTTGCTTTTACCTACACGGGAAGTTGGAGAATTAGTGATGAGTCAGTTTTTTATATAAGAAAAAACTACATTTGGGCGCCCGGTCCCATTAAGTGAAAATTTATATAATTTTTACCTGTTACAATCGCAGAATTTTACTTAGCAACTACCGAAATTTTCATGCTTCTGCCTACTCGAGAAATATGAGAATTAGTGATTTTCATATTTTATATAGTCTATATTAAGAAAAAAATAACTGTTTTTGATCCCCGGCGCCAATGAGAATGAATTTTAAACTTATTTTACGCCAATTATCGTTGCAAGAGGCTACTCCACAACTAACCAAAGTTTAATACTTCTACCTACACGGGAAGTTGGATAATTAGTGATGAGTGAGTTAGTCAGTCAGTGAGTGAGGGCTTTGCTTTTTATTACACGCTTTTATTTTTACACGCTTTTATTTAAGTCACAATGTTTGTATGTTGTATCCATCCACCCTTCCTTCCATCCTTCCTTCAAAACTTGAAAGTAAAATTATACCACTTTTGATGGACCTAGAGATCTAAAAATTTTACCACAGATATATCTTGGATGACAATGCATTGTATCAAAATTTCAGATCGATCAAATGTACCATATTGAAATTATTGCACTTTTAGTTTTTAGTTTTTGTCTATATAAAATATTATCACTTGCGTCAATGAACCAAGCCTCAATTCGCCCTAGAGGGATACAATTATTATAACTTTAAAAAGTACTATCAACATCAAGTCTTGCTGGCCGAAATATAAGCATGATCGATTGCCGACATGGGGGTACGAGGTTCAATTTTCAGTTAGGGGAAGAAAAAAAATGTATTATACATATTTAGTGCAATTTCTATATGTAAATAAAAGCGTGTCCTTTTTAAAAAAAGATTTTTTTTTACATTTAACTTATTAGTATAGACTAGCAAAATCCCCGCGCTTCACTGCGGAAGTTAGAATTTTAGTAAGCGTTGAAAACCCGTTTCACACCAATTCAAAACACCAATAGATTTCAGTCTGAATCATGATTGATATACTTGTTCGTCAATATTTGTAAAGGTCGTGTAAAATAAAATGGGTACTAAAATGCCATTATGGGCTCCCGTGCAAAATGTATGCAGGATATGCATATCTCATAAGGTCTGACGATTTCAATCTAGGTCATGATAGAGAAATGTGACTATATTTATTTAAATTATTTTTAAGGTAAAAAACTTTAAATGTTTACGAAAAAAAAATTGGGGTTCCGGGCCCAAAGGAACAGACGCTAGAAGTTCATTACCCTATATAATTTTATTTTATTTTTTAAATCAAATTTGGCCATAGTTCATCCATTTACCTAGTAGCCACATTTAAAATTACCTTTAATATAACTAATGTAAAAATATGGCATACGGGCCCCCAGCCCGGAATAAGTGATGTTTTTAAAACTTTTACTTTTAATGCCAGAAACCTACGATGGAGCGTACCCAAAAACTTCCTAAAGTGTAATGGCCGTGGGATGAATAAAATACGTTTACTATTAATACGTCTTTAAACAAAACTAAAATAAGGGCCGGGGGCCCTATCGGGGTAATATGTATAGTTCAAAACAACAGCTTATTTCAATTTGGATTATGATGAATATTTTTTGTTAGTAAACATTTTTTTTTAAATTGAGTGAAATCGAATGGTTAAAATGTTTTAAACGTTTACAAAAAAGAGAGTAGGGGCCCTCGGCACAAAATATTGAAAAAATATAATTTTAATGCCCTAACAAAATTTAATATAGGCCATCAAGTTTTTATCTTCCAAGTTTTGTAAAATAGACTTTATGGCTAGTCAAGAGACAAGTCTTTAACACACTGTGGTCTGGTTAACAACTGTCTTTAATCACTATATACAATTCACTGTGATCAACTGTACAATCAACTACCTAAGCAGCTCGTATGCAATCAACCCCGGATGCCTCTTGAACCGTACATTTATAGCCATCTATTCTCCCAGTCCTTGTCCAGCACGCTCACAGTTCACCTCCCAAACCACGTGTTTCATACTATGTCAAGTCATTGCATTCTTATACAATGTAAACACAACACGTCTCTCACAGTAGACAAAGTTTGCTGGAATAATAATAATAATAATATCGATGGAATCTTACCACAACTTTTCATACTTGTGCAAGACATCTCCTGTACAAACTTGTCGCTACTACGCACACCAGTAGCCGTCAAGATCTCTGACTGTTGTCTGACAACCGCCACTTTGTTTGATAACTGTTTATACCCAGACACAGTGGTGTAGCGTGTGGGTGGCACTTTGCCAGCGGCGGCACATTCCTAATCGTTTATTAATTTCTAACAGAACATTTTATAAGGAAGTGGAGTTTTTAGCGAAAAAAAAATAAAAGCTACTTATGAAATTAATTTTAATCGAATTATTCTCATTCTTGAGCTGTGACCTTTGAAACAGAGCTTTATCTGGTAATTTTTGTCTTTTTAAATGAAGGAACTATTCTGAAGCATTGTAACGTTTCAAGTGCCAAAACTTCAAACTTTTTTGGGCTATAAATTCATAAGATACTAAAGCTACTATACTGAAAAACCTGAATTGTTTTAGTTTTAGAACGTGATACTTATGAGCTAGGCCGGCCTTAGGGCAAGGCGAACGAGGCAACTGCCTTGGGCCCTACGCTTTTAAGGGCCCCGCACTTTGACTTCAAGTGTACATTAAATCAGAATTTTGGATAGCGAAGTCAATAGTGCGCTCGCCTCACAAGCTGAGGGGCGTGGGATTGAGCCCACATTAAGGCCACAATAAAAATGATGAATGACTAACGCTAACCTGAAAGGGAGATGGGGCTTCCGCCAAGGCCTACCAAGCCCCTAGTAAGTTCTAATGGAAACATTAGGACCCACAACGACCATCGGTTATGGGAATTATTTAAAAAATTTTAAAAATTGCTATGGTAAGTGAAACTTACAGTCTGAATGTTCTTGTACATCATTTAGCACGATGTCTGTCATCCGTCATAATACTTGATTGCACACAGAAGTCACCAAGATGTCACTGAGTTTGCGCTATATAAGCCCACAAGGTGAACATTCTGAAGAAATCCGTTAGCACTTATTACGTTTTAAAGAAGAAGAAGAAAATACTGGACTGCAACTGACAAAATTTTGCTTAGATGTTGCTGATATCCACGGTCAAGGACAATACAACGTTGCGAACATGAAGGGGCTTAAATCAGGAGTACAAACTAGTCTTTAAAAATTAAATCCTAGGCATTTCTCTCCCCCCCCCTGTACATGTTACAGCTACAACTTGCTGCTATGTGATATGACAAATACTTGTGCTGATGCAATTGACGTTTTTTGGGGTATAATTCAAAAAAGAGTTTGGTGATCCTTTCCAAATATTTCTGTGAAACCACTTTGGGAAATAAGATAGGAAAATCCACGTGGAAAGTGGAAAGGCAGTGCGATATGCAACAGGCGAAATTTAATCTATAATACTCTTTTTGAAGTTGCAGAGCAAACTAGTGATCCAAAAGCTCGAAATGAAGCCATTGTGCAAACATCTTAAAAGAACTTCAATTTCATTGTTTCAATAACTTTTTGGTGCGATATGTTGTTTCAATTTAATTACATCAGCAAAGACAATTCTTAAAAAATTCTGTCGATCTAACAACGGCAGTTAACAGCATAGGAAATATTTGCAAATGGTTGAAATTTTACAAAAATGGCGGTTTTGAAATAAAAATAGCAATTGCAAAAGAAATTGCCAAGAATTATTTAGACGTTGAACCCATTTTCAAAGAGACGAAGGAGCGAACAAAATGGTTTACATATGAAGGAGAAGATGAAAGATTTGTAGAGGAACACGAACAATTTTGAAAATATTTTTTTTAATCTAATTGTTGATATGATGATATACTGTCGTTGGACAGTAACTTTGAACTTTAACAACTGCAAAGGCATCAGATATGACCCGTTTTCATTTCGTTATAAATTTCACCAGTATGAAGCTGGAGAAAAAGCTCACAGCATGTGAAATAACGATCTTGAGGATTTCATGCTTTCTGAAGAGTTGCGATTATTGCTTCATAATTCCTTCAGTCACCTACAACGATCTTGTTATGATTTCACTGTTTCATTCAGTAAACAAGCGTTAAAGTGACACACACTTTGCACTTCGAATACTTCCAACTATTCCCGCCACTGTGGCTCTCGGAGAAAAAAGCTTTACGAAACCAAAAATTTAAACATATATGCCTTCAACAATAATTCAAGATCGGCTTTGTAACTTAGCTATTTCTATTGAGAATGATGTAGCTAAAGATCTTGAAAATTATGAACTTATTTTAGATTTTGCAGCCGCTAAAGCTCGCAAGATTTGCTTGTGAGTAAAGCACTACAGGAGCTCACTGACAAACTTGCAGACAGATCAGGTGCATTTGGAAGAAATCAGCTCAGAGAAAAGTAATAAATATTGGTTAATACCTCAGCAGCCAGTACGGCAAACATCGTATTGAACCAACAAAAACTGGAGGAGGTACATAATTTTAAATATCTATGATCCATTATATCTAGAGATGGTACCCGTGAAGCTGAAATTTGAGGTAGAATTGGGTAGGCAATTGGAACAATTACGAAGTTAACCAAAATATGGAACAGCAAAAACATTAGCCTGCCAACAAAGCTCAGGCTTTACAAAACCATTTTCCTTTATGAATGTGAGACCTGGACAATAATGGCAACCACTGAAAGCAAGCTGCAGGTATTTGAAAACAAATGCATGAGGAAAATTCTCCAGGTCTTCTATTTAAAACACAAGACCAATGAATATGGTTGTGACAGAATAAACTCTGTTGCGGGTCGTCAAGAAACCATTATAACAACAATTAAGAGACGTAAGATGGCATGGTTCGGTCATGTGCTGTGACATGATACCCTGACAAAAATCATCCTTCAAGGCACTGTAGAAGGGGGCTGGCGAAGAGGTCGTCAGCGGAAAAACTGGCATGAAAACATAAAAGAATAGACAGGGATGTGATTTAACGAATTATTGGTCGCCGCTCAAGATAGGCAAATGTGGAGATCGTTGTGTCTTGATTTGTCTATGCGCTCCCCCAAACGACCGCAACGGTCTTATCTTATCTACTACAGACGCTCCTTCTATACAGAAGATGACGGGACTGGGGCTGATGATGATGATGATGATGTAAAAACAAAGTGGAAGTAGAAGATTCAACCAGTGGAGTAGCTAGGGATTTGGGAACCCGGGTGGGGGGCTCTGTCTCTTTGGGGAGTCATGCATTTTGATATTGAACATCATGACACGAGATATTGTACACTCCTTTGGGGGCACACTCAAGTGGGGTCCCGTGGGGACTTTCGACTTTGGATTCCCCTTCCCCTTCCCTAGCTGCGCCACTGTTCGTTTAAATTAAATTAATTTTTTTAAATTTAATTGTTCGTTTTGATTACAACTGCAGTCCAACTTACTTCTGAACAAAAGAATGCATCTCAGATCGGTATAGGAACGTGTAACAGCTGTGCTGAGTGCAGTTGTTTAGGGTGAAGTAATTACTTTGTTTTATTCATTTTGTCTGGGATTGGTATCTTAAACATATAATTAAACCAGTTGGTATTTGTGGATTTCTGGGGACCGATAATTTCTTTATTTAATTAGATTATAGGTTCCCAAACATTTTCGTGTTGTGAACCATTTTTATGGAAGTAGGATAACCCGCGTTTCATTGATATAATTTAAAATTTAATATTAATCTTAATTAACCAGCCTCAAATTTCGCGGCTAGTTTGTCTTAACAACAATCTCATGTTGTTATCAACATTTATTTCATGTATTTCTCTTGACGAGATATAAACACACAAATGAAACTGCTCGAAAGTCTAGCATAGTGACATTTTGGTATGAATTGGTAAGTGGGTCATTTTTAAATCCCTTATATTAACTTCACCGCCGTCTCTGTCTCTCTGTCTCTCTCTCTCTCTCTGTCTGTCTGTCGTCATCTCATGGGCGGGCGGAAAAACAAAAGTCCAAAATGACCCACTTCCCGTGATTTGATCGAGCTGAAATTTGGCACATGGACCCGTCTTACCTAACAATGCATCGTATTAAAATTTCAGATCTATCGAACGTACCGTAATTAAATTAATGCATTTTTAGTTTATCCTTATATGAGGTATGTAATTCAAATTCACGGTTTGTTATTGTTTTTTTCCCACGTGAAATTTTGAGTTGACGCGTTGAGGCGACCCGTCGAAGCGCCGGGGTACATTTGTTTACATTTTACGTGTCACGCTGAGCTCGGTCAAGCGAATCGGTGACCAGACTTTTCCCCTCTCACCCTCCCCCCCCCCAGGGTTATGAAGCAAACTTGAGTTAAGACAGATTCAGTCTGTAAATGTTTGAAAATAATCAATACTGTTAGTTATGTCTCCTATATAAGGGATTTATAGTCAAAAACTTTGTTTTTACGGGTTTGTTTTATTTACTTTTGTTTTTCCGCCTGACGACGAACGACAGAGAGAAACGGAGGTGAAGTTAATATAAGGGATTTAAAAATGACTCACTTCCCGTGATGCCACCGAGCTGAAATTTTGCACATAGACTTGTGTCACCTAACAATGCATCGTATCAAAATTTCAGATCGATCTAATGTACCGTAATTAAATTAATGCACTTTTAGTTTATCTCTATATAACTATAGGTAATTCAATTTCACAGTTTGTTATTGTTCGGCGTCCCGTGCCACTTGAGTCGTTCACGCATACCATCGGTGACCACACCCCCTCCCCCCCCCCACGGGTTTTACTGCAAAGGGGACTTAACTCAGTTTAAATCTGTAAATGTTTGTCGTGTTGAGTTCTGTCTCATCTATAAGTGATTTATAGTAAAAAAAAACTTTGTTTTTACTGGGTTGTTTAATTTTACTTTTGCTTTTCCGCCCGCCTGCGAACGACAGAGAGAGATGACAACAGACAAGATTTAGAAGTTAATATAAGGGATTTAAAAATAGGAACTCTAATGCAATTTTTTTAATTACTAATGGTGGTTTGAGTTGATATGCTGTGAATCGTGTCTTTGGATTGATAGCTGAAAACAACCATTCTTGGATGTGCGAGTGGAACATGGTCCTTCGGTATAGTTAAACGACAAAGCTTGCTTTAAAAGAATATTATATCTAGCAGATTCATTAGAATATCAAATTGTATTTAGCTGAAACTTTATTGAAAAGAAACGCATTTTACGATAAAATTTTGGTATGTTTAACAGTTCTTCAAAAAGGGTGAAGAAATATAAATCTCAGAAACATCGCCATGTTGAGAAAATCTGCAGTGTGGTAGATGAATCAGAAAGGGAAATCAATGAACATTTGAAAGAAAAACCAACTGGGCATCTGGAATCCCTAAAAAACATGGAGGGCATAGTTACTTACCTGAGCTGAAAGAAGTCTAAACCGCATAGACACGACATCAATTCTATGCATTACTTGATATACCCAGTAAACACGATGAATTACAAGACGAATTCTTTGGATTTGCGAGATGGTTCACTGGAGCATTAATTACATACACAATTCTTGTATGGTATAATTCATACCATAATGTCACTATGCTAGACTTTCGAGCAGTTTCATTTGTGTTTATATCTCGTCAAGAGAAATACATATATAAATGTTGAGAATGACTTGAGATTGGTGTTAAGACAAACTCGCCGCGAATTTTGAGGCTGGTTAATTAAGATTAATATCAAATTTTAAATTATATCAGGAAACGCGGGAATGATTTTAACTTAAGTAAAGTACTGGAAAACATAATTCCCTTCTTAAATGGCTAATTCTCTTTAAAAAGCAACATTATTTTTATTTTAATGGCTTTTTGTATGGCATAAAAATGTAATGCACAAAATTGCTCATATAATAGAGTTAAAAGCTGGCGTAACATACATTCTAAATTAGCCATGGATGAATTAAGTTTTCAAATTTACCAAAGTTTTTGCAAATTTAACGAATCAGAAATCGGATAAATGGAAGTGACTATTAATAACGAACAACAAAATGTTGTAAGCTAAAGGGAAACAAAACAAAGCAGCAAGAAGTTCTTGTAAGAATGTTTGACATTATTAAATCATGGCAAAATAGAAAATGGTTTTTGTGGTAACAGAGAGGACAATACTAATGCTAATACAGGCAATATTCTGAAACTGATGCATATGCTAGCATATTACGATCCAGTGCTTCGAGAACATCATGTGAAAAGGTGTAAAGATCTTGTCACCTCAAATTCAAATTGAGCTTATTTCAATTTTAGGAGATACAGTTCGCCAAATATCAACTTTGAGGTAAAAGAGATCAAATATTTGTCCATTGTATTCGATAGCTCTCCATATATTTCATATAAAAATAAAAACAAGTCTAGTTTTTCGATGTGCAAAGATTGAAAATCAGGAATTAGACGTTGTTTAATATTTTAAAGATTTAATTGAAACAAAAAGAATCTACCCACGACATTTCCGAAATAATTTTAAATGATTGTCTTAAAATAAAGGACTGCAGATGCCAAGCGTGTGTTAATACTTCTTCATGGCTTGAAAGTATTCAAGGGTTCAAGAGAGACTCAAAGACATAAATCTCAATGTCAAATCCCAAACGGATCATTAAACCTGAAACGTACCCTGCAAATATTTTTGGTACACTAAAACGGTATTACGCATTCTTTTCCATGCCCACACATGCACCACTGGAAAAAATCTTGTTGCTGCTACAGGCAAGGCATTAAACAGACTTCGTGATACAAAATAGTGATTATAAATGGAGTCATTTTGGGGTTAATTTGGAAGCTATCGAAAAACTGACAAGAGGCAGACACAGGGCTAAACATAGGGATAGACACAGGAACTTTGCTATTAACATTGAAATATTTTTCTTTTCAATTGTTTTTTTTACATTAGGAATTATGTACTATCTGGAAACATATACTTTATGAAGAAAATATGGCCCGAAATTATATTATAGTGCTAAAAATGCTTTGCAGAGGCTACTTACGGAGAAACTAATGGACTACTTAAAGGATGCTCTGACATTTTCTACAATGTATGTGGATACCATATCATTTTAATTAAACATTCAAGTCAAAGAACTAGAGAGCAATTTATTGGCGATCAAAACGAATATTTTATATGTAGAAAAACAGTTGAAAATAAATTTGTATTATTCATATATGAGATAACTATAAAAATTCATATGAGGTTTTGTCAGTTACAGAATTCGGAAAACAGATATGATTTTCGTACACTCGCTAATCTACTGGACTTTGAATGCCAGCTGTGAGACAAGCTTCTCTAAATTTAAGTTAACGCAAAATTGATTATGATCAATAATGAATACGTACAACAGATTGACTAATCTAAAGCTATTTTGGTTATTGAGCATCGCATTGCTGACAATATTGAAATATCAAAGATTGTGCCACAAGGAACAGGAAGAACCTTCAATTTTAATAAAGAAATGAAAGCTCTTTTATTTATTTCTAACACAAAAATGTATAGAGTCCTTATTATTACTTTTGAATAAACATCTCTTCTCTTTATAGTATCAACATATTTTTCCCGGAGGGGCAAGGATGGGTTCTGCCCCGGGCGGCACATACTCACGCTACGCCGCTGTAGGTGGCACTCCAACTGGAAGGACGCAATATTATATAAACCATTCAGTAAAATTAACACAGAGTCGTGTCAAAATTTTGTTTAAAATTTTAGAATCGCTCATTTTAAACATAAGTCAATCTATAGGGCCCAATTGGAGTGTTTGAGTTTTTACTAGAGCTCTTAACGATTAATTTAAATTTAAAATGTAAAATTACGATGTAATAAGGTGCTACTCAAAGTGCTGGTCCGTGGACCATCCGCCGCCGGAACGCAGAAGTTATCAAGAAAGGACAGATAAGTTATATTCCTTATATGCAGAAGATAATTGCGTCCACAGACCATGACAGATGATGCAGCGTTCACAGGCCACGGATTTGTGGGTTCCCCGCATTACCCAGCCGCCTAACTAGTGTTAGGTATCCATTCGGAGCTGGGTGACGCCCTAGGCCTCGGGAACAAATCCTTGCCTTCACGTGGCTTCGAACCCGTGACCATCGATACGCCAGTCCAGCGCGCTGCCGCTCGACCACCGCGTCCCTAATTATAACCACCATTTGCAACCACTGATACGATACCATATATAATGTGTCAAATTTTTCGACAGTAAGCAACACAAATTTTTAAAAAAATTTAAAACACGATTAATTAATCGTAAATTTCGATTAAAGATAAAAATTGAAATTTATGGTATCATAAGTAACATTTATAAAAAATACTTGTCGAAAATCGAAATAACACTGGAATGTTTTCTTTATATGACATCTTTTAACCAACAACGCAAACAGACAAGTGTTATTTGGTTCAAGTGATGAGCGGGTCTTATTGACAATATAACCAGCCGAACTGAACAATCGTTCACATAGCTTTAGATTGTCTCAGTTGAAGTTTCCGATACTGTAGTGGATGTTTGGTATGCAGGTGATATGTAAGTGAAGTGTTAGAACCATGGTAGCAATGTTCCTCTTAAGCAGCGTGGCTGCGCAGATATTTGACCGACGCCACGCAGGAGTTTAGAATCACCGCGCAGCAAATTTTGTAAAATATTGCACACGAGTTGTTTTTTTTTACTTTGCACATGGACCACGAAGCTTAGATTCATATGGATCATTGCATGGCAGGCAAAGGATTTCTCTCAATGAATACAAAAACCTTTATTAACATTTTGAACATTCATGTCAGTCAATAGTTTAAAACCAAAGTATTTTGATTAGTAATTATTTATCGGTCGGAATACTTTACTTTTTGACTTCCAGTACATGATTTATAAGTGGTGGGTCGATTAATCGTTAAAAAAAATTAATCGTTGAAATTTTTAACGATTAATCAAGAAATTAATCGTTAATTTCCGCAGCCCTATACTGGTAAAATAAAAATAAACTACATTTCGCTACCACTTCAGTACAGGGAAAGTATCTATATTTGTCAGCAAACCTTTGGTTGCATAAGGTTCTTCCACCTATAGAGATGGATGTGTGGTGATCACTGAATGACGAGCCTCATAGAACCTTTATAGAACTGATTCTTTTATGTTTAGGAACTGCCACTGGTTTTAAGGGGAAAAAACGTAAATTTATTTATGTTTCATTTATAGTTTGTATACTTGTATACACATTCTTTTAAGACTCAAAAATAAATCTAATTATGTTGTTCACTAGCGTATCACCCGTCAAAATTGACGGGAGTTTTCAAAATGAATACACATCAGATTAAATAAGAAAAACCCGTAAAAAACCAAGTTTTTGACTATAAATCCTTTATGTACGAGAAGTAACTAAAAGAATGTTCATTATAATACGCAGCGCCAGACCATCCAGAAATACAAAATTGAAGTTGTGTCGTAAAACATGTTTAATATAATACGCACCGATCAGGAATATGTTTATAAAAAGAGCTGTCAATAAAATACGCACCTTATTGCGCGACAGAAAGGTTGTTCAATATAATACGCACCGCGACGCTCTATCTCAAAAAATAGCATGATACATAGGAATAAAAAAAATAATCTAAAAAATCAATAATTTAATTACGGTACATGCGATCGATCTGAAATTTTGATACAGTGTTTTTATCATCGGTACGAAACTGCCTGCAAAATTTCAGCTCGCTATCTTGCGAGCAAGTGGGTTAAAAATCGATCAAAAGTTTTGGCGACAAGCAAGCAAGCAAGCAAGCAAGCAAGCAAGGTCCGCCGCAGACACCACGAGTTAATATAAAGGATTTAAAAATAACGTAATACAGAACTTTCATTTATTTTATTTATTTTTATTTTATTCACTTATTATCATTTTGAAATATTTTATGCGGAACTTTCGAAAAGAGTTATATTTGGTGCAGTAATATTTGGTGCGCACTATTGAACAAATCAGTATTACATCCAAGAAGCATTACATCCATTACGGAAATTATGTATATTGATATGATGTATTTAAGGCGTAACTAAATGGAATTATAACGTGAAAACCCTTATAATTGTCCTTATCTCATCTGTTTACAGAGCTGCCGTTGACCTCTTCATTCTGAAAGAGAGGAACCCGAACCTCAAATTTATACTGTCCATACAAGACACCCGGAGTTATGGGTTTCCTCATTATACCAATTCACCGGAGTCTCGCCAGTAAGTAGGTCACGACTTTCTACGATGAAATTCACACGATGGGATCTCTCACTCACTATTGTTCTCAAGCCCTTTAGTTAATTTTTTTAAACAAATTACTTTACACCACATATTTATTTCATCAATATTTCAACTTCAATATCAGAGAATATAAAACTTTACCCTCCAAGTGCATTTGCAGTAATATATAGAATACGAGCAACAAAGCCCGTCCCAGGACGTTCCGACTAGGACGTTGTCGAGGAGTTTCAGTAGTAATCAGGAGTGACACACTTCAAGATGGAAACACAGTACTGAATGATGAAAAAAATAATGCGCCAAAAATAACTCGTGTTGAATGTGTTCAATATGTAAATTATTTTTTTTCATTTTTCTCCGCTAGTGATTGGCTGTAGGATTCTGTAGGTATTTGAGGGGCCAATCGCTATCGAGGACCGGACAGAACGGACAGAAAATTGCCTTTTATTATTATAAGATAGATAGATTAATGATCTCAGATCTCAGGGTTTTCTTCTTGATCTCTTATAATTTTGTTAGTTTGGTCGGCCGACATGTTACTTTGGGGCCGTCCATAAAGTACGCCGGAACCTTCCGACACGGTGACACCCTTAGATTGGTCACTTTTATGATCCCCCTAACTTGTTACGGTCCATGGTAAATAGACTTGTATGCTGAGCGGGGGTGGGGGGCGAGGTTGTAGCGAGTCAAAGTAGAGAAATCGACCCCTGCCAGGTAAAATTTCGTGGAAGGCACCACCGACCGAGTTCCTGGGTGCCCAGGGGTGCAACTTTGCCATTAGATTTTCCATGTAAGAATAAATAAGAGCCCTTTGCTCAGGGCTCAGGGCTCCGGACACCATTCCACGTTAATGATATTAAGTAATTATATTAGAGGTCAGAATTGTTTTACATAATATCATTCTCAGACCTAGTCTTCGCAAAATTATTTTGAAGCTCTCTTTACTTAGCTTGAGTTAAGTTATTCGTTTTAAATACATAATATATATATATTAGGGCTGAGGAAATTAATGATTAATTTCTCGATTACTCGTTTAAAATTTTGACGGTTAAATTTTTTTAACGATTAATCGACCCACCACTTATAAATGTACTGGAAGTCAAAAAGTAAAAATATTTCGGTCGATAAATATAAACTAATTTCCGGGACAATTACACGACCATTTTGGTTTTAAACTATTGACTGACGTGAATGTTCAAAATGTTGATAAAGGTTTCGTTATTGTATCCATTGAGAGAAATCGTTCGCCTACCATGCAACGTTCCCTCTAAGTCTATGCTTCGTCGGTTCGTGTGCAAAGTTTAAAAAATACTCGTGTGCAAAGTTGCACAACGTACATTTTTTGCGCAATATTTTACAAAATTTGCTGCGCGGTGATTCTAAACTCCGGCGTGGCGTCGGTCAAATATCTGCGCAGCCGAGCTGCTTAAATGGAAAATTTACTACCATGGTTCTAACACTTCGCTTAAATATCACCTGCAAACCAAACATCCAGTACAGTATCGGAAACTTCAGCGGAGACAATCTAAAGCTATGTGAACGATTGTTCAGCTCGGCTGGTTATATTGTCAATAGGACCCCCTCATCACTTGAACCAAATAATATCAATACACTTGTTGCTTATGAAACCATAAATTTAAATTTTTGGTTTCAATCGAAATTAAAAATTAATTAATCGTTAATTTTTCAAGAGTTAACGATTAAATTTTAATTAATCGTTTACCACCCTAATATATAATATATATGTATATACTGGTGTAATCCGTCACAAATGATGGAAGTTTTCAAAATGAATACATTTCAGCTGAAATCTATTAATTTTGAAAACATACACATCAGAATAATAAATAATGTAATACAGAACTTTTATTTATTTTTATTTGATTCATTTATTATCATATTGAACAAATTTATGCGGAACGTTCGAAAAGTGTTATTTTTGGTGCAGTAATTTTATTATGTTGATAACAGCGCCACCTAACAGCATCATAAATTTCGCAGCGCCACCTAGTTACATCCATACATACAGACAACGAGAATTATGTATATTGATATAAACAGAAATGCACATTATTTTTGGTTAAAAGCCTACTTAAATTCAAAAGATGAGTTACATTAAAATCTCTTCCAAGAATTTCTCTTCTGGTGCTAATCTAGGTACAGAGTAAATAACACTTCTATAGACCTTTTACATGGGAACATTTCAGTGAGATATAATGGGACATTTGGATTCTGCACTTACTACAGCCATGTTACAACGTCTGCTACTTTTGAATGAAATGTGAAAGAAACGTAGCATTAGAAACAAGTCACTTAACTTCACAAATTTTGTATTTTTACCAAAGGTTTTTTGGCTGGGATTTTCCATTTACAACTTGGCATTTTCAAACGAGCATTAGATAAGTAGATGTGGGTTGTTTGTTTTTTGTTGTTGTTTTTTTTTGTTTGGTTTTTTTTTATGTTGTTATGATCTTTATTTAGATAATTAAAATGTTATTCTTTTCAAACAAAGAGTTATGAATTTGTTAAACTGTGATTAAAAATTGTTTTTCTAGTTATGCCCCTTGACATTTCTGGGGGGGGGGAAGGGGGGGGGGTAAAGAAATATATATAATGTATACTTTTTAAATAGGTGAATTAAGAATATACACGAAGACTTAAATTTACAACAACAAATTTATTTTATTTTTTTAATGTTTCAAATCTGACATGTATCCAAGAATAGGGATTTTAATAATTTTTTTTCTTCGATGTGTACGAAAAAATAACATTGGGAATCTCCACAATGGTGTATTGGCTGTGTAGTAATAGGAGCTCAGACATTAATGATTTGTGTCAAGTGCAGTTCCACCCAACGTCTGTGTATCGGTTGTTATTTAAGTTCCTGGTTAGTAGAACATAACACTAAGATAAACTGTCTCCGCGCTAAAGAAACCTTTCCAAAAAGCTTAACAACCTCAATCTGTTTCAACACTTGTAAGACGGTCAAAAGAGTTCTTCTCCATACAATGACTTCATGAGCATACCTTCAAAAGAACTTCACGGTTTACGGTTTATATTGTTTTGCAGAGTCAGCGGTTTCCAATTCTGTCGACCTTTCCCAGGCATGGCAACTTTGATGTGACGCAGATACCCTCCACCCACCCCACCCCCAACCCCACCCACACCGATCGATTCAACTGAGAGGTTTTCCACTTATTACAACTTTGATTGTCATACCCTCCACCCTCTCCACTCTGTTGTTCTTTCCAGCACACACTAAAAGTGAAAGGGATTTAATTGTGCGGCAGTGAGAAGTAAATAATAAATACCCTTGCAGACGTGACCTAGATAGCTAGCCAATGGAAAGATATGTTATTGGATTGCTGTACCACCTCAAAAAGAAATATACACCAACGGCGTAGACGTGAATGGAAGTTCAGCCAACCAGAAACTGGTAGATAAAGGGTTAAATTTAGTATTTCCTATAGAATTTAGTAGAGGTATCATATTTCAGGGTTAGGCAATATTCCATTCACCTTTTTTTTCCCTTTAAACTTTAAGTTCTTGTGAAAACAAGTGACTTTTAAAGGTTTCATAGCAGTTTTTCGAATTCATTTTTTCCCACTTCTCCAAGCGTTATCTAACGTGTTGTCTTGAGTCTCCAGAGTCGTTAGAGCTGTGGGTTCGACTCCGGAAACTGCTCAGCTCTGGTATTTGGTCTTTTCTGAAAGTGTCGTATCCATTTCCATCGCCTGTCCAGGATTTATTCTTTTGCATTGTTTTTCATATACTTTCTAGGGTTTCATGTTTATCTACTTTTTGTATCAATTTAATTTACGATGAATCAGCTGCGATTATTGATGATGTCCTGAATGAACTCTATTGTTTTGTTGGGTCTTCTTCTTTTTGTTGTTGTTTTTTTGTTTGTTTTTTTGCACTTTATAATAGAAATATATTTGACTGTGTGTGAGAATTATTATTAGTATACGTAAGTATGCAGCATGACTTCTATATGCCGTGGAGATGGACAAATAAATAGTGTTATATGTTTGCCCGTCTTTTGTCTTATTCGCCTCTTACAGAGACAGCCAAATCCCAAGTTATATGGTGCTTTATGTCCACAAGCAGACATCTAGTGAGAGTTATGCTGTTCTTGACTGTTATGTTAATTTTTTTTTCTTTCTAATTTTTTACTGACGTAAAATTAGAAAAAAATTAACATAACAGTAAAGAACACCATAACTCTCTAGTGAGAGTTATTGTGTTCTTTATTGTTATGTTAATTTTCTAATTTTACGTCAGTTTTAAGTGTCGTTAATTTCAATTATATAAACAAAATTTTTAAGTCTAATTTATCAGCCTTTTTTTAAAAATCTGTGAACTTTCAGCTGTAGCCTTTGGTACGGTGTAACCATAACTCTATAAATTACAAGTCCTCTATGAATTTATTTTTTATTCTTATTCAGGCGTTTTTAAAAACGTAGTTGGAATGCATATTGGTGTAGGCGAGGAGAACACGCTCTTATACCACGTGTCTCATTCTTAGCATGTTAATGGAAGAATAATTATTTTTTTAAGAAATAGAATTGTGTTTCGACTTAAACTAAATAACAGGAGGGCCAGTGCATTTTGGTATTTCAGAAGAAAGATGAGTAAATTCAGATGAATCGAGAACAACGTCACAACATTCAATACAAACAATTTTATTTTCCTGTTTTCAGCCGTATACTGAACATGGTAACAACAAATTTTAAACAGTGCGTGCAGATCTTTAAAAACACGAGCCATAGAAATATCTTGAAGATATAAAAGCCAAAGATATTCTCTAAAAACGACATACTAAAAAGGATTTCCAAATAGCAGATTGCTGAAGATATCAAAGAAATGTATGGATTTGGAAAGGATTCTCTGTTCGTAGACTCTAAGGTAATAGCTCCACGCCGCCCGTAATATGGACTCCAACCTGGCAATGAGAAGAGAAACAGCAAGGCAAAAAAATAAATGACGACGGTTGTTCGCCAAGGTATATCTTCCAGTATTATGCTCAGATATATTGTATATGTACCAGGAGGGTAGCCCTGTGTGATATACCTTGGCGATGTACCAGGAGGGTAGCCCTGTGTGATATACCTTGGCGATGTACCAGGAGGGTAGCCCTGTGTGAATTAACTTGGCGATGTACCAGGAGGGTAGCCCTGTGTGATATACCTTCAGGTTTTACCTGGAATCAAATTAAAACGAAAGCACATCATCCAGATGAGATAAAGTCCTAATAGACATCATTTGGCCCATGCGAGTTAGAGTACAAGGTAATAATTGAGAATTATAAGAAATTGCCTCCTGTTTAAAGTAGTGAAACTAAATTCTTTTATAGACAAGACATTTTATTTTTGAACATGGTCACTGAGCACAGGACACTGAACACCGGACACTGAACACCGGACACTGAACACCTGACACTGAACACCTGAAACTGAACACCGGACACTGAACACCTGACACTGAACACCATACACTGAGCATCTGATACTGAACACGATACACTGAGCACCTGACATTGAATACCGGATGCTGAACACCAGATTCAGAACACAGTACACTGAAAACAGAACAATGAACACCGAACACCGGACACTGAACCTTGGACGCTGAACACCGAACAATGAACACCTGACACTGAACACCGGACACTTAACACCATACTCTGAGCACCGGACATTGAACACCGGATATTGAACACCGGACACAGAACACAGTACATTGAAAACAGGACAATGAACACCGAACACCGGACAATGAACACCGAACACCGAACAATGAACAACGAACAGTGAACATGGTTCAAACCATTGAGTGAACCTCCCCCGCTCCCTTCCCCTCTATAAAATAGTTTCCCTCTTAAAAAATTGTATGTACTGTATATAGTTGTCCAAGTCTGTGAAGAAACAATTCAGTAGTGTGGAAAGAGACCAGCAAAAGGAAAGACATGTATAATAGTGAAGCCAGAACGTGCAAGCTTGGCACGAAGTAACAGATCAAATGGGGAAATTCCGATTGTTTCACTTGACGCAGCAACAGTAAAGCAAAACTGAAAGAAATTTCCCGACGGTTCGTCGAGAGATTTAACCTTCCAGGAACACGTTCCTTTAAATGTGTAGTCGGTGTCTATACGACGGTCCGTATGAAACCGTGTAACCTGCAGACACAAAACACTGATAGGGCCAAAACTGCTGGCTTTGAAGGCAATCAGGTTGTGTTATTTCACCCCCAGCAAAGGGATACATAAACATTGTGAAGGTAGGCAAAACAACGTTGTTTTCAGAAATTAATCAAGTGTAAGTTCTAAAATTGTGTTTCATTTTCTAATATGGGGATAGACGAACATCGTCTTAAAAACTAACCGAAATTCAGAGAACCATATTGGAATTAACCCTTGGGTCATTCGTACGTTCTTTCATATTGTCTGTGTGTGTGTGTGGGGGGGGGAGGAAATATGTGGTGGAGGAGTAGCTCTAAAGTCTATTCAAGACTTAAGTCAAGGGGAGGTGATTATGTGTATGATTTGGTGTCGTTTTTATTGCGGTTTATTTCAGTCATAAACTTAAAAGGGTTTCAAGGTGTTTTAATTTATTTTCCAAGAAGGCCGACGCTACAATAAATTCTCAGTCGAGAACTAACTAAGGATTATGAATCGTAACGTCATCAAAAAACTTATTTTGCTTATCCAAAATGTTATTTCGTGATTGATATACCTATACACAAACACTTAAAACGCTGTTGTTCAGTTGTGGGAGGGTTGGGGGTTCACGCCCCCACCCCCCTCCCAGTGACGCTGCCGTCGTCCCTAGTGGTGGTTCCTGTGTCTCCCCAACAAATGGATCAAAAAACAAAGTAGCAGAATTTCTTAATGCCGAGGCATAGTTCCGGCTTTAAAAAAAAATATAAAAAAATCATTCCTGTAGAGTAGATAACATGATGGCACAACGACCTGTTGGCCGCTGAAGTTTATTTATCTGTCAGAAACTGCTCTCAAGAGTCTCACGGGGTAAGACGGACGCCCACCCAAATGTTTAGCCCAACTATGCTCCAGGTAGAGGGGCTTGATAAGGAATAACGATGGGAGTGGGGGGTGCTATTAGCGTTTACACCAGCAAAACTGTGTTCATATTTGTTAAATAATTGTTGGCCGTAATGGGGGGAGTGGGATGGGGTGGGGGTGCTGAAGTCAGAAAATTCTTTTAGATAACCACTTTGTTTCAGTGTAATGTTCAGGATTGACCAAAAAAAAATATTTAAAAAATAAAGATAACTGAACTCATTTTATATTTTATTTACCTTAAAATGTAACAGTGATCCTTACAACTCCATGTGGGCCAATAAATCTTGCTTAAATCTTTTATACAAAAGTTTGGCCATACCATTAAAATAAAGAAAAGGGGTGGGGGCGGGAGAGTGGTGGAGGAGGGCTGTAAACATGTCAGGAACCTAGGCGGTCCTAAGACGTTGAAAGTCAGCGATACTCTTACTTTCTGAGTAGACTATTACCCAATACTTAAACTAGGGCTGCGGAAATTAACGATTAATTAATCGATTAATCATTTTTTTAAAAAAAAATTAATCGATTAAAATTAAATTGATCGATTAAAATTTAACAAAATATTTGTAATATCTTTTTCCTAATTTATTGATAATTTATATTTTTTGTTACCTTCTAACTTTTCCCTCGTATTATCATGATTTATTTAGACGTGCATACATAAACAAAAAGTTTGTTCTTCTTCATTTCTTCCAGAGTAGAATGAATTTTTTTGAGCCATGGAATTGCCGCGACTTAAAAGATTTCGCGAAAATAAGGAATAACAACTTAACGGGATCTATATATGCTTTATACAAATATATTTAACAGAAATTAATCGATTAATTATTTTTCGATTAATCGATTTTTTTTTAAATCAGTACCAGCCCTAACTTGAACACATCACTCTAAAAACACCTCCATTGCAATATATTAAAAGATCCGGCTTAAAGTGTGACTGTAGGCACCAACGGGAACTTGCACCTCACAACTGCTAAGTGGGTTACTTGTTTTTGTTTAATACCCTAACACATGATATAGCCAGTTGCGTGTGATATGGAATAGGGGCAGAAAATTGATTTGATACACCAGGCAAAGGATGATTCTTAAATTTCCCTCGCAGTAAGATTTGATACAAAGTTGAAAGGCTGGTGTGGTAGAGAGGGGCAGCCTTTAAATCAATCCACCTCCATCCCCCCTCTTTAAAACTGTGCACCAACCGCTGGATGTGAAGCGTATGTGCACTATGTATCCATTCCATGTGCTCTGGTGATAAACCCTGGCTCGCCTCTTGGCGTTGGCCTGCTTTTTATGACCACGCAGGAAATGTGTAGTGTAGATTAAATGCACCCCCCCCCCTTGTTTTATTATCAAAACCTGCAGAATTGTATTATTTGGTGCAGATCTAGGGCGTGGAGCAGACGTAAGGTTTCAACACACGTGTATTTAAGGATTTGTTGATTTTTTAAAAAGAGATATATATTGCATTGTTACCAGAAAGTTGTGTTTTGTTTTATCGATTACATCGTGCTATGTTTTATTGGATGATTTACGGCATTCCCCACGCACACAAGGGAAATATTCCCCTACAATGTTTGCTTTATTGCTGTGTAAGCCTCTAGCTATTAAGCAAAGGGTTAATAATACGTCAGCGTACATTCTTAAAATCCGATATAATCAATCGCATGGGCGTGTCCAATTTTCTAGTGATCAATGTTCGCTCCATGGTCTACTATCAAGTTGGCATCGGCAAAGCCGCGTTGATAATAAACTACTGCACTGTTTGGGGTGTAGCCGCGCCGTTTAAAAGAAGAAAAAAGGTTGTATGCATGTCTTGAGTCTGAATCTAGCTTATAGCACAGATGTTGAGTGTAAACTAAACTTATGTGTTTGGTACATTCCTGATGAAAAGAAAACACGTTCACGTTTTTAAAATAAAAAGACATCGCTGTTTTATTGTACAATTATATCTAGTGAGAAGGGTGTGTTTTTTTTTCTTGTTTTTTTCCTCGTTTACAAAAAAAATTAATCCTATAAAAATAAAAGGCAAGTTTCTGTCCTTTCTGTAATTTCTTTCCTTTCTGTAATTTCTTTCCGGTCATCTATGGCGATTGGTCCCTCAAACACATATGACTCCTACAGCCAATCATATTGAACACGTTTACGCCATTTACGCGGACGTACAAAACGAGTTATTTTTTGCTGCAGTATTTCTTCCAAGACTTTATTTTGAGTTTTGCGCGTTGGGATTTATAGCAAAAAGCGCAAATTTTTACGAGTTATTTATTTTAACTTTAATGAATATTAATTTTGACGTGATGCACATGTAATGCCGGTCGAGACGGCTGTTGGAGGGGAGTTACAACATGCCATCGAACGGTGGCGGAACGTCCTTGGGCGGGCTTTGTTGCTCGTAATAATAATATAAAAAACAACAATTAAACAGACTTGAAAACATTAAAATGAAGCTTAACAATTATTAAATGTGTATAGGTGCCACATTTTAGCAAGTCACAATTGCAGCATTCTCCTTCTAACAAGTCATTTGTACGGATCCAACGTCTAACGATTCCAGAGAGCAGCATTTGAACATTAACATGACGGACAACGCAACCTTCCTGGGTCAGAGTCTTCGCTTCCTGTTGGCCGAGCAGAAGAAAATCGAGGAAATCATTAAGAACACTGTGACAGAGGTGAAAGCTCTTTTATCATTAATTATTCAATTGTCTTGAACAAATTCAGTGCACGGAAAATATGTAAATTGTTACAAGATAATTTGTTTAGCTGTATATAAAACACTGGGCCAATGAGCGATGTAAACAATTTGATATATAATTTTATATAATGTCTTCTCACCATTTTCTGATATCCCTTTTCATGAATGTATATTATATAGTTAAAGTTAGAAAATTGTTTTTTTTTGTAGTAAAAATTAATTTTGAAAAAATCATTTAGAATTGTTTTCTCCAATCTCTT
Source organism: Ampullaceana balthica (assembly GCA_944989445.1). NCBI lineage: Eukaryota > Metazoa > Mollusca > Gastropoda > Lymnaeidae > Ampullaceana > Ampullaceana balthica. The sequence continues at coordinate 508,550 of CALYLW010000006.1, read as the reverse complement.
TTTCAAAGTAAACGCAAATATTGAAATAGTTTTTTTGACGCCATCATTACTTTGTGTTGACTAAAAATGTTTCCATTTTGAAGAAGAGTTCGAGTTAGTTCCATCAAATAATTTCAGTCCGCATTTCGTGCCAGGAAGAATAAGCCAATGAAAACTTTTTTTTTCTTTTTTTTTAAATTAAAATGTTGCCGAACCATTTTCTATATAAAAATTTATCAGCCGTTTCAAATAAATCCCAACTGCGAACACGGGAAAAACAAAAACCGCTTCCACTTCCTTCTTAAGCTGCTGAATGTCAAGATTTCGCGAGTAAATGCCCTCTATAGATTTTCAATCATTTTGGGGAATATTTATGTATTTTCGTAAGTATTCCGTAACATATTAAATATAGATATCTGTTAGATATCGGAAGTAAACACACACACATAATTATAAAAATTCATATCAATAAAACTGGACTTCGTTGCAGACAAAAGCCAAATACCAAAGGTGGGTCGCTGATACCCCGAACGATGAGAACGCCTTCATGGAGATCAAGCGAGATATTGATGACGTCTCTCGTCTGCTCCACAACAGTGCGCAGTATATCAAAGGTAAATAGTTCTTAAATAACATTACACATTAAAAGATGGATCACCTGTGGATTATTGTAGACTTTATTGTCAACACTCTTAGAACCGACATGTTAACACTTCTTTTCTCTTTATTTTGCGTTTATAGGTAACGGAGTGCTGGAGGAAATTGAGTCGAGGAGAAGGATTGAGAGTATAGGTAAGGATATGTGATAGGAAATGGTTTATTTAAAGATATGTGATATATAAAATGGTTTATTTAAGGATATGTGATAGGAAATGGTTTATTTAAGGATATGGGATATGAGAGGTTTATTTAAGGATATGGGATATGAAATGGTTTATTTAAGGATATGTGATATGAAATGGTTTATTTATAGATGTGGGAAATGAATTAGTTCATTTAAAATATGCTGGCGGGGTTTTCTTGCAATTAAAAGTCTTCAATGAAGTTTGGCCTACCTTCTCACTAAGCTAAATGCATTTCTTTACTTTTTAAATCCTTTATATTAACTCGTAGTGTCTGCTTGAGGCAGGCTAGTGGTGCCGAAAAAACTTTTGATCGACTTTTAACCCATTCTTCGTACGCTAGCGAGCTGAAATTTTGCAGGAAGACTCGCGCCGATGATAAAACTGATGTATAAAAATTTCTGATAAATCGAAAGTACCGAAATTAAATTACTGAATTTTTAGATAATCATTATTTATCTCTATGTAACATGTTAATTATTTTTTTTGCTATAATGTCGTGGTGCGTATTATATTGAACAAGCTTTCCTGTAGCGCAATAAGGTGCGTATTTCATTGACAATACTTTTTATAAAAATATTATTGATCGGTGCGCAGTATTAAACAATATAATTTGCAATTGTCACGCAAGTCAGTAGTGTCTGTCAGTCAGTCTTGACGCTACTAATTTTAGAAAGCAGGGGAAACCAAATTACTGCACCAAAGCATCAAAAGGTGTGCAAATTAAATATGCGCTGTAAAAAAATATTATATGACGTCATTGTTTTCGCTCATATTTTAATTTTGGAAAAGGGAACATTGTAAAAAGAGAATTAGATGGTGGTTAATTATAAAATCAAAAAACAAAGGGGGCGCCGCAGGCGCCCTGCAACCCCTATTATAAAATACTTTGTGTACATTTCAGAAAGTTTAATATTTCGTATTTATCAAACAAGGACAAGTTAGTTAGGCTTTTGAAAAAGGTCGGCGCCAATGGCGCCCTAAAAAATTACATTTTTTATAAAATAAATAAATTTCAGCTGAAAACTTCCGTCATTTTTGACGGGTGTACGCTAGTATTAAACATTTTTTACGACACATAACTACAATTTTGTATTTTTTGGATTGTCTTGCACTGCGGATTATAATGAACATTCTTTTAGTTATGTCTCGTACATAAAGGATTTATAGTCAAAAACTTTTTTTAAAACTTTTTTTTAATTAAATCTTTTATTTTAACTTTTGGTGTCTGCTTGAGGCGGTCTGGTGGCTCCGAAAAAACTTTGGATCGATTTTTTACTCACTTCTTCCTAAACTAGGGAGCTGAAGTTTTGCAGGCAGACTTGTGGCGATGATAAGAATGATGTATCAAAATTTCAGATAAATCGAAAGAACCGAAATTAAATTACTGAATTTACCATTTACCTCTATGTATCATGTTGTTGTTTTTTTGCTATTGAGATAAGTATCGCGGTGCGTATTATATTGAACGACCTTTTTAATACTTTCCTGTTGCGCGATTCGGTGCATATTAATGATACTGTTTAAAAACATATTGCCGATCGGTGCGCAGTATATTAAACATGTTTTACTAGACATAAGTAAAATTTTGGATTTTTGGATTGTCGTGCGCTGCGTATTATAATGAACATTCTTTTAGTTATGTCTCGTATATAAAGGATTTATAATCAAAAACTTGTTTTTACGGGTTTTTAAAAAAATTCAAATCCTTTATATTAAATCTTTGCGTCTGGTTAATTGCTTATCGCAAAAACTTTGGATCGATTTTTAACCCACTTCCTCGTAAGCTAGCGATCTGAAATTTCGCAGGCAGACTTGTGTCGATGATAAAAATGATGTATCGAAAATTGAGATCGATCGCATGTACTGTAATTAAATTAATGAATTTTTAGATTATCACCATGTTGCTTGTAAAGGTTTATGCTAGTCTGTCGTGAAGTGCGTATTATATTGAACGCATGGTGCGTATTATATTGAAGATACTTTGAAAATATTTTCCCGATCTGTACATGTTTATGCTTGTCTGTCGAGCGGTGCATATTATATTGAACATCATCAATAATTTCAGTTATTTCTCAAATATAAAGGATTTATAGTCACAAACTTTGGTTTTTACGTTATTTTATTCAACATTATAACCAGTCATTTACTTACCGAATCCTTGCTCACAAAAACTGAGACGTGGTTTTGCACACAGTAAGAAAACAGTGAAAGAGTTGAACATAGCACAACACAGGCAACCGGTAGACTTAGCAACAGTCATTCACAAGAAAATACTCAGAAACCGTCAACACACATATATGCATACACCTATAATGAAAAAACAAAAGTTTAAGGCCATAAATGCACACATGCCTCATTAGTATCTCCCATTTCAGATTTCAACGCATTGATTCAAAGAATTCAAGTGGTTGAGAAGGCCATGTGTGGCTATCAGAAGGACAACGATACGGTCAAGTCTAAGCTGACCACCATTGAAAACAAGGTCGACACGGCCGCCACGACCGCGACGGCTGAGCTCCAACGTCTGAAGGCCTCAGACATCACGCTAGGCCAAACGCTGGGGTCTTTAAAAACGACCACCGAAAAAGAACTCAAGGATCACACGATGAGGCTGACCTACATCGACATACTGAAGACGTTTTTTCAGAAACAGCCCGAAAGAGACGCGAAACAAGACGAGGAGCTGGAGAAGGTGAAGGAAGAGTTGTCCAAGCTGAGTCAATCCTTAACGGAGCAAGACAGAAAATTGGACAAAAAGGTGGCCGAAGTCAACGGGAATTTATTTATCCTTGGGAATAACGACAACCAATTGCAGCTTAAGACCCAGGAGTTGGACGCGAGAGCCGATGATATGCTAGCGAGCGCACATGACATCCTGAACCAAATAAATGTTTCGAATTCAAAAATTGAAGACAACGCGCGAGTTAATAGGACTTTAAATACACAAGTCCGGGAGCTGTCGGCAGAAGTTGGTGCCCACTCCGAGAATATAACAAATATAAATGAAAAAAACCAGAGTTTGCAGGAGGCTCAGTCTGAGCTTCAACGGGATATGGTCAATTTGAAAAAGATTGGACACGAAGAAAGGTTGCAGAAAACTCAATATCTGTATTTAGATATGGAAGGCAAAGTGAGTTTTTTGAGTGTGTAAACAAAGAAGTAACAATTAAACCTTGACCTTAAGTTTCCTTTATTGGCTTAAAACAGGTCAGGTCTCGTTAAAAAAAAACGTACGGCTCGTAAAAAGTTATTTATTAAGATTTTTTTAAAAGTCGGAGCCACTTCTAGCTATTGAAGGTGGCAACGGGGCAAACAGGCGTCTTTGAGGCATGGGGGACGGGTGAGGGGTGGGTTGCATCGGGGCATCAGTTCTTTTGATATAGTGTGCTGCACATTATTAAACGGTTATTAAAATTTCACCAACTAGAATCAAAGTGTTTAACAAAAAAATGTTCATTGTTTTGCGCACTCACATCTTCAAATATCTAGTTAGCCTTTAATTGCCTGACGTTCCCTGTGCGAAACTCTTGATTTTTAAAAAATCCTTTATATTAACTCGTGGCGTATGCTTGATGCCTTGCTTGCTTGAAGGCCAAAAAAAATTTGGATCGATTTTTAGCCCACTTCCTCGTAAGCTAGCGAGCTGAAATTTTCCAGGCAGACTCATGCCGATAATAAAAATGATGTATCAAAATTTCAGATCGATAAAATTTACTGTAATTAAATTAATGAATTTTTAGAGTATCTCTATTTATCTGTATGTAGCATGGTATTTTTTTGTGCTAAAGTGTCGAGGTACGTATTATATTGAACGAATTTTTTAATACTTTTTAAAAAACATATTCCCGATCTTTAAATGTAAATGCTATTAATTGCTAATCTGTCTCGTGGTGCGCACTATGTTAAACATGTTGTTATAAACCTTTTAACGTGATCAAATCGAGATGAAATTTAGCAGGCAGACTGTAGAAGTTTATTTTTACTATAAATCCTTTATATATTTGAGACATAACTAAAATTTTGGATTTTTTTTTATTGTTGTGCGATGCGTACTATAATGAACATTCTTATAGTTACGTCTCGTATATAAAGGATATATAGTCAAAAACTTGGTTTTTTACGTTTTTAAAAAAAAATTCTATTAAATAAGTTTTCGGCTTCTCGATATGTCATTTGTGTAGAGCGCTAAGTAGACATGATTTAAACTTTAAAAAGCTCTGATTGTCTTAAGGTCGGACTCTCAACAGTCACTACTTTTATAGTAAAGAAATCGAAGCTTAAAAAATGAAAGCGACACATAACAAATAATTGAGAAACTTGGTTGAAATTTTTTAGAGGGGAGCTGACGGTAGGTAGGCGATGGGGTCGTACCTGGATTGTAATCATGCTCTCAGAACAATGACCGGAAACGAAAAGATTCCGGCCATTCCCCCCACCCCCAGCTTCGGAACGTTGGGTGGTAAGAGGGTAGGGGTGTGTGTGTGTTGTTCGTCCGTCGATTCGACGAAGACCACTCTAGTCATCCGAGGGTTGCTGGGACTGGCTTTGTTTGTGCGTGCGCAGATGGCTGATGAGGCCGATCCTAGCACGGAAGGTTCGGGAACAGAAGGGACAAGGGACGAGTGGGACATCTCCAGGAGGGTTGACAGCACGGGCCTTTCGGGCTTGCCTCTTCTTTTCTGCGGAGGTGATTCTGTTTGCCTCGCATTACCTGGCACCTTCGTGGATGGAAGAACGCCAGGTGGAACGGTCCATTGCAGCAAGTTCCCACGTGTCTGGGTTTATGGCAAACGCTTTCAGTGAGACTTTCAGTGTGTCTTTGTAGCGTTTCTTTTGCCCACCGTGGGACCGCTGGCCATGCTGGAGCTCGCCATATAAGAGTCTCTTTGGCAGTCTCTCGTCTGGCATTCGGACCACGTGCTCTGCCCAACGAAGCTGGGACTGCATCAGGAGTGTGAATATGCTGGGGAGACCTGCCTTGGTCAGTATCACTGTGTCTGGTATTTTATCCTGCCACTTTATGCCGAGGATCTTCCTGAGGCTTGTTGAATGAAAGTGGTTAAGCTTCCTAGCAGGGCGCTGATACACAGTCCATGTTTCACACGCATATAGCAGTGTGGGGAGCACCACCGCCCTGTACACTTTCAGCTTGGTCTGGATGGTAATGCCTCTTCTGTTCCAGAAATTTGGGTACAACCTGCCAAAAGTGGAGCTGGCTCTGGCAATTCTGACGCTCACTTCGTCATCGATGGTGACATTTTGCGACAGTGTGCTGCCTAGGTATGAGAACCGTTGAACTTTGTTGAGTCTCTGGCCGTTGACAGTGATGCTGGGCTCAACGTAGGGCCTTCCAGGCGCAGGCTGATGGAGGACTTCAGTCTTCTTGGTGTTGATCGTCAGACCAAAGTTTGTGCAGGCGCTGGAGAACAAGTTAACGCTGCGTTGCATGTCGGCTTCTGAGGCAGCATTGAGGGCAAAGTCATCAGCAAACAGGAGGTCTCTGATGATGTCTGTCTTAACCTTGGTTTTTGCATGGAGCCTCCGAAGGTTGAACAGTTTGCCATCTGTGCGGTACCTCAGGTTAACACCAACATCCTCGTCTCTGAAGGCCTCTGTCAGCATGGCGGAAAACATGAGGCTAAATAGTGTTGGTGCCAGGACGCAGCCCTGTAGGGGTAGGGGTAGAAGGTGGTGTAGAACAATGTCAGCATTGTTAAGACAGGAAACGAAATTTTTAGTGCCTGTGGAAGGGACTTGAGGATAGGAGATCATTAGGTACGACCGGTGTAACCTAAGTTGCTAATTATTGGACATGGGTTAGAGAATGAAAGACTGAGAATTGTATTGCTCACACTAGGGGGGGGCGTTATCGGGTGTCGGCCGCTTGCTTGTGGCCGGCAATATAAGGAGAGGACGGTAGGAGACAAGGCAGACTTGGACAAACCAGGACAGAGAATAACCCAACCCAGGGTACGAAGACGGACCTGGACAGAACAACCCACCCCAGGGTAAGAGGACAGACCAGAGAGAGAGTCTTAGAGAGAGATCAAATGTAGTAACCAGAAGTTATACCTAATAAAGAGAAGAACTGTTCGAATTAAAGCTCCCTTTTTTAAGTATGCGAGAGTCAAGCAGTACGAAGGAGCTTTACAATATCTATCATTAGTTCAAGATTTTCGTTTGATTTCATTTGCAGGGTTAACAAATTTCCTTATTCAAACCGCTTCCATATTTTGTTTGCTGGCTTCCTAGTTTGTCTGTTTACAAAAAATTCAGAACTTTAAAAAAAATGCTCGCACCTAAACAAGATGCTTACACACTCTTAAAACAAATGCTTACACACTCTTAAAACAAGATGCTTACAAATTCTTAAAACAAGATGCTTACACACTCTTAAAACAAGATGCTTACACCTCTTAAAAACAAGATGCTTACACACTCTTAAAACAAGATGCTTACACCTCTTAAAAACAAGATGATTACACACTTTTAAAACAAGATTTGTACACACTCTTAAAATCAAGATGCTTTCAATCACTTTAAAATTGTTTCTGAAATTTTGGTAATTGGTAAAATTTGTCTTTTTTTCCTTTTTTCTGAGTTTTCATTTCCGGATAAAATGAGTCATTAACAAATAGCGTGACATTCTTTAGTAGGGTCGAGCTCACTCTCGTAGGACCCGGCTCATTGTTTTACTGGCAAGACACATTACGCGGGCATCGCCATTATTATATTTCTCCACAATTGTTGGAATCGACCCTTTTAAAACCCCAATCAACAAACAAAAATGTATTCCTTTCGATTTAGAAAACTATGTTATTTTTAGAAAACATTTTTATAACATTCTTAAAAAATGAATTGTTCAGAAAGTTAGTTCCTATGACAGACCATTAAGTTTTGCAACTGATTTTTTTAAACCAAATTCCATTGAAGGTCTCTGGTCTCAGTAAAACGATGACCGACTACATCAACGGCCGCTCAGCCATTGGTTTCACGGCGTCCCCTGCCGGCATGTCAAAGGTCACGGTCGCACAGGACCAGCTCATCAAGTTCAAGTCAGTCGCCTTCAACCCCGGCAACAACTATAACCCGTCCACCGGGTTGTTCTCCGCGCCAGCCAGCGGGCTGTACTTCACCAGCGTCACCGCCTGCACGCTGAACGAGGGCAGGATCAACGTTGCCATCAAGCACAGATCGTTCGACCCGGTCAGCGGGAGCCGGAAAGTGCTGACCGTCTGCAGGGCGTCCGCCAAGATCGAGGACGTTAGCTCCACGAGTACGGGCGTCGTCCACCTGGAGGCGGGCGATCAGTTGTTCGTCACGCCCATCACCGTGACGGGAGACGCCGTGCTGTCGTGTTATTCCAGTTTCTCTTGTATTTTGTTGTCCTAGATATGGGGCCAAATGTGTTTTGTTGTCCTAGAAATGAGGCAACCCTTGTATTTTGTTGTCCTAGATATGGGCCATTTTTTTATGTTGTCCTAGATATGGGTCCACTTTCAATTTTGTGTCCAATTTTGTGTCCTGTATATGGGGAAACATTGTATTTTGTTTTCCTAGATATGTGGGCCACTTGTATTTTGTTGTCCAACATATGGGACCACTTGTAATTTTTTGTCCTAGATATGGGGGCCAAATGTATTTGTGGTCCTAGATATGCGGACCACTTGAATTTTGTTGTCGTACATGTGGGCCCAAATGTATTTTGTTGTCTTAGATATGGGGGACCAATTTTATTTTGTTTTCCTAGATAAGGGCCACTTTTACTCTGTTGTTCTAGAAATGAGGACCACTTGTGTATTGTTGTCCTAGATATTGGAGATCTTAAATTTTGTTGTCCTAGATAAGGGGCTACTTGCAATTTATTATCCAGATTTGAAGCCACCATCTCATTTCTTTAAAAAAAAATTTTTTAAACATATACAATTTTAAGAAGGAAAAAAAAAGAATATGCATTGACGTATATTAGGCTTCTGGTGTCAAGGTCAACCCTCTAAACGCCGTTTACCACAAACCCCAAGGGCCTTTTCAAATTACTTATGAACAGTGTCAAGTTTTGGGGAGAAAAACATACTTTACACAGTGTACTTCATATTTTGCTTTCAGTGTGATCATTAGGTTGATATATACATACTAGGGGCAAGTACCCGGCTTCGCCCGGGTTTAACAACAACAGCAACAACAACAAAAACAACAACAGCAACAACGACAAAAACAACAACAGAAACAGCAACAGCAACAAAACAACAAAAACAAAACAACAAAAACAACAAAATCAACAACAAAACAACAACAAAACAACAACTACAACAACAACAGCAACACTAACAAAGCAACAACTACAACAGCAACAACAACAAAGCAACAACAACATGAAGGACATTGACGTCGCAGGGCAAGGGATGTGGACAACAGCAAAAACAACACAAAAGCAACAACAGCAACAACAACAAAAACAACACAAAAGCAACAACAACAGCAACAACAACAAAAACAACAACAGCAACAACAACAAAAACAAAACAACAACAAAAACATCAACAACAAAACAATAACAAAGCAACAACAAAACAATAACAAAGCAACAACAAAACAACAACTACAACAATAACAGCAACAACAACAAAGCAACAACAACAAAACAACAACAACAAAAGCAACAACAACAAAGCAACAACAACAAAAAAATTATTTTATGGCGATAATCGCCTTCTTGTTAATCTCGACACCAAAATGTTTATTAATTTGCGTCATTATTTTACGTCTTAATTTTCAATAATTTTTATTTTATATAGCTCATATAGGGAAAAACTACATTTTGGGCCCCCGGGCCCCCAGTATCTTATATATATGGAACGAAACCTGTTTAATAACCTTTCCGGTATAATTTTGTGTACGTGTACCAAATTTCACGTTATTTGGTTGTCTGGATCTTGAGTTATGAGGGAACAGACAGACGACGGACAGACAACAAATGCGTCTTATATATATAGAGATATTATTTCTTCAGTGCAGACAGCTGTTATTTGCTGTTGTTTAAAATAATGTTCATGACGCCCAATATAAATCAAATCTGTTAAACAAAAGTGCGATATTTAAGAAGTGCGTTCGTTGAAGTTAAATCTTGTCAAGCAACTCAAATTGTTGTGTAGTAGACTGTTCCCCTGGCAACGATAGGCAGTTTGTCGTTAGCTTGTCCTTAGAGTAATTTCGGAAATTCAAACATTTTTTTTTAAAAATAATTTTAGCATATCTTTCCTTATCTTATCTTGTCTTATAATATCTTATGCAATGCAGAAGCTCCTTCTATACCAAAGAGTATTGCCCCGTACGCTCATCCATGGTATACACCTATTTCTTGTACTTGTTATCCATCAAACATTTAACTATCAAGGGTGAATTAAACACAAAGTGTGGCTCCACAACAACAAGAAACGTATGTCTCAAGATTGAAAAAAAACAGGAAATGGTTGATTTTTTAAAAACTGACAATTTGATTTATGAATTATGAAGTACAAGCGTATCACCCTTAAAAAATGACGGAAGTTTTCAGCTGACATCTATTTATTTTATAAAAAATGCACTTTTTTAGGGCGCCTACGGCGCCGACCTTTTCAAAAGCCCAACTAACTTGTCCTTGTTTGATAAATACGAAATATTAAACTTTCTGAAATGTACACAAAGTATTTTATAATAGGGGTTGCAGGGCGCCTACGATGCCCCCTTTTATAATTAACCATCATCAAATCCTCTTTTTATATTGATCCCTTTTCCTAAATTAAAATAAATGTATGAGCGAAAACAATGACGTCATATAATATATTTTTTACAGCGCATATTTAATTTGCACACCTTTTGATGCATTGGTGCAGTAATTTGGTTTTCCCCGCTTTCTAAAAATTAGTAGCGTCACGGACAGACATTGCAAATTATATTGTTTAATTATTTATTCGATTTTTCTGCTATGTAAATATCTAAAAGAATAATAATGTCATTATATCATCCTTAATCAGAAATCTTACTTTAATTTGTTGCATATTTTGTAGAAAATTATAATCCATTGTTTAATATATTTATAAGAAAACACTTGTCACGTTAAACGTATTTTATTTTGTCTTATCTATTACAGAAGCTCCTTCTATAAAGAAGACAAACGCTTATCTATTTCTAATATCTAGTCTTGCATTTGTATTAGAGTCATAAATGTTTCATAGAGTGTTGATTTTCCTGGTTTCATCAGACAACACATGCTATGTCCGAATTCTCTAACAATAATTTCTGTGACATACACATACAAGTGTTATTTCGTGTAGAGACATAAAGTAACATTTCAAGCAGGGGTGCATAAAAAAACCACACTTTATTTTAATATATTTTTGTTCTTTTATTTTAATTTATTTAAATCAAAATGAAAAAATATTTTAAATTAAAAAAATTAAAACATACTAGCATTGCACACGTCTTTGGTACAATGACGTGTAGCAGGTGATCTTATTTCTATGTTTTAAGCTTTATTAAGACTGCCTTTGTCTAACTGGTAGAGATTTGTGAGCCATGTCTATTATAACGTTTAAGTGTGTTGTTTCCTTCACCTTATTTTATCATTAACAATACCATGTTACAAAATTGTGATATAGTTAAAGTATTATATCAAGATTTCTCATAATTTCTTCACCTCATTTTACCATAAACAATACCATGTTACAAAATTGTGATATAGTTAAAGTATTATATCAAGATTTCTCATAATTTCTTGACGAAGTTGGCTAAGATTCCTGATGTCATGGGTGAGTAAAATTTGTTCAAACTATCAAATTCATCGATAAATCAACATTTACTTGTCATATATGGTCAATGTAAACCGTGCGTTTTTACGGCCATCTTAGTAAAAGTATTCAAGTTTAAATGGAATTCCTAAATTACTGCCAGGACTATTTAACTATTTTAGGATGTCCCAAATGCTATGACGCTATTGTTTTCATGTAAATGCAGCTCGGTTTGAAGACCCGCTTACCTGACACTGATGCTTGCCTTGCACCGTAGCAGCTGCATGTTTATTTTTTAATTATATTGTCATGTTTTCCTCTAAACTTTGCATGACTTTATCTGATTGTATTATTTTGGACTTAAATTCTCACAAACAAACAAACAAAATAGCCTAAAATGTGTCATTTTAAAGCATTTTTCTAAAAAATTATTATTATATATATATATATATATATATATATATATATATATATATATATATATATATATATATATATATATATATATAGTATATTTTTTATTAAAAATGTTTTTGTTTCAAAACGAACCATTATTGTAATCATTAATTTTGTACAGTTTGTCCTTCCCACTCATCATTTCTATCATAACAGTGTTGGTTAATACGTTTACTAAACTTGTCTTTAAATGCCAGATAACTTGTTGTAAATTTGTATATTGGAAACTTTTATCTATGCAATGAAATTTATGACATTTAAAAAAAAATAATTATTTTACACTTTTGTTATGCGTAATTTTAAACACGATTGTAACATATGAGGGGAGCACATGGTATTTTTTTGTAAGATCAAGAACCTATAAAAGTTATTTCCCTTTATCAATTTTCTTCCCAACTTCACAAAGGATATGACTGGAAAGAAGTAATATTCATTCACTTCTTTCTAAGTAATAATTTTGTTATTGTTATTTATGTGTTCCGTTGATTTCGGGGGGTGGGGGGTTGTTGACTCACTGTATCGGATGACTCCATCTTAAGACGTGAGACCTTTTTGTAAGGTGGCTTTAATAATTGATTCCTATTGAAGCCACACAAACTCTCTCAGAAGAAGGAATGAAGCTTCAGCGTAATGACCAGGCAAGATGATGAATGTAAAGGGGATATACGCTAGATAAAAAAAAATGACTCAACGAGACGTAACTAAATGGCGAGAAAATACTGAGGGCTGTTTACGATTAATTTTAATTTATTCGTTAACTTTTGAAAAATTAACGATTAACTTATCGTTAATTTAGATTAAAGCCAAAAATTAAAATTTATGATGTCGTATGTAACACTTATTAAAAGTTCTTGTTGAAAATCTAAATAACACTGGAATGTCTCCGTTATATGTCATCTTTTAACCAACTACGCAAAAAGACAAGTGTGTTGACATTATTTGGTTCAAGTGAATTGACGATATAACCACCAGCCGAGTTAAACAATCATTCACATACATGGAACTGAGGTAACTGGTATGCACAAAACGGTCATGCCAAGGAATGACATTATCGGATATCGGTGTTCATTAAGTTTATATCATTGTAGAGGGTTAATGGATTCAGGAACTTTCATCTCCATTTTTTAACGCAGTAATTCATCAGAAGAGCTTCGTAATTTTCTGTCTCAGAGTTAGACTCCATTACTAACATTAGCTTAATACGCTTTTCATTTGGTTTGATAAGTAGGCGAAGTGTTAGAACATGGTAGGCAAACTTTATCAACATTTTGAACATACCCGTTGGTCAATAGTTTAAAACCAAAATGTTTGTGTAATCGTCAGGAAATTTATTATTTATAGGCCGCTTTTTATTATTAGTTATTTTTTTAATTTTTGACTTCCAATAATTTGTAAGTGGTGGGTCGATTAATCGTTAAAAATGTTTTAACGATTAATCGAGAAATTAAGCGTTAATTTCCGCAGCCCTAGTATTTACTGAGTCATCAATTTTACTGGTTATTAGTGTCGCCTATCTGCTTTTAATTTATGTTACCAAAAAAACAAAATCGTATTCTTTTTTTTTCTTCTATGTTTGATTTTTAATCGAATTTAAGCCCGAAACATAATGCGACCACGTGCTACCAGAAGAGCAACTTGAAAATTGAAACCGATGGTAGCAAAAATTAACTATACACATTCATTACGTTGAGGCCTAACGTGCTCATGTGATGATGGTCATGAAGGAACAAGAACAGTAGAGACATGACTTGCACATGTTGTTGGATATTACAAAGGTGTATCGAGGTGGGGCCTGGTGGGTACAAATGGGACATTATATTGTTTCTTGTTACGCGAGATATTTCAATCCTCTACAACAACAAAGATGAATCTTTGTGGATGAAAGGTAACTTTCTCGACATGGCTGAGATACTATTGTAAAGTGCATTAACAGTGAAGCTATCCACACTTTACTTTAAAAGACATTAAAATTCTTATAATTTAATTTAAAAAATCAAAATTGAAGATAAAAATATAAACAAGAAGAGAAGATAAAGATATTGAAAAGAAGAGAAGGGCAGACGTTCGGGTAAGAGTAGAAGCGCTGTCATCTGCGAGAAGAAAACCTTCAGGTGATGCTGGATAGTTTTGTTAGTTTTCATTTTCAACAGAGACGAACGAGATCAACAGCGATAAAGGAAACGAAGATATGTTTTGGAATGTTTACTCAAATTTATAAATAAAGAAGAGTTACTGTTTATAAGTCTCCTTCTAGTAGTTATTCGAATATAAGCTTTTGAAATAAATACAAATCCCTTATAAGAAACGTCAGCTTAAACAAGCCGTGGTGCGGTCAGTATTTCATGTATTTAAATCCCAAGATGAGATGGACCTCCTAGCGCCTGTTCTACTGGTCCCGCTGTAAGCCATTCATTATTTCTAACAACGTACCATTGGCTTTATATCAGCATCTATAGCTTTACAATACCAAAGCTAACATAAAACTATTAACGGTTTCTTATGAATTTTCAAAGCTTTCGGAGAGGGCCATTTTGTGGATATCGGAGTCTTGGTTAAAGGGCCATTTTGTGGATATCGGAGTCTTGGTTAAAGGGCCATTTTGTGGATATCGGAGTCTTGGTTAAAGGGCCATTTTGTGGATATCGGAGTCTTGGTTAAAGGGCCGTTTTGTGGATATCGGAGTCTTGGTTAAAGGGCCATTTTGTGGATATCGGAGTCTTTGTTAAAGGGTCGTTCTGTGGATATCGGAGTCTTTGTTAAAGGGTCGTTCTGTGGATATTAGAGAGCCTTAAACTTTTTTTTTAAAGAATAAAAAACCCAACAACATTTTTTTGGAAACATGTTCAAATCGAAGTGCCGAGTTTTCCCATCAGTTAAAACTACATGCACACTGATCTGGCTTTACCGTTTAATGAACGTTGTATAATAATAATGGTGGCTGGATAGTGAAGTCAATAGTGGGCTCGTCTCACAAATAGTGGGGTGTGGTAACTAACCCACGTTAAAGCCACATATAAAAATGTTGATGAATGACTAACGCTAAGAAAGTCCTCCGCTGACCTGGAGAGGAGACGGGCGCCGCCAGGGTCTACCAAGTCCGAGAACATTAGAAACGTTAGAACCCCATACGACCACGAAAAAAAGAGGTTATGCGACTAAAAAAATAATAATAATTAATAATAATCGGCATCCTTCCGTCTCGAGAGACGAAAGTGCATCACAGTTGGGTTGGCTTGCAATTCCTCGTGACAGCTTTCCTCAGCTTCTGTACACGAGTTCTGTGCTTCCCAATCTTGTATGGTCTCTGATAGTCATTTTGATGAGTTGATTGGCAGGTAGGCAGATTTGAAAATAAGGAAAGGAAAAAAAATTAATCACCTAACATTTAATTTAACATAATAATGCAAACTCAGGCAACTACACAATGAATATATTATATATTGCAATTAATATATTCTGTCAGGAGGTGAGCTCTGAGCATGAAGTTCTGCTCTACCACACTGAGGTGCGCTGGTTGTCCGGGGGACGGATACTTTCTCGGTTAGTAGAACTGAGTGTGGAGCTTGTCATTTTCTTGCGAGAAAAAAAGAGTGACCTTGCTGACAAGTTTGACTGTCCAAATTTCATTCATTACTTGGCATACCTGGCTGACATCTTCACCATCTTGAATGAGATGAACACACCTCTCCAAGGACCTGCTGTGACTGTAATAGATGCTACTGAGAGATAGCAAGCCTTCCTTAACAAAGTGCCACTATTTCAACGACGATAGAAAAGTCCAACTTGGCCAACTTTTCACTCTTGGGTGAAGTTGTAATATCTGGTGCAGAAGGAAGCACTGAGGGATCACTGCCTGACAAAATCAAAGGGAAAATTTCAGAGCACCTTTCAACATTGCAAAAGTCCTTTGATGGGTATTTCTGTCAAGAAATTGCCAGGAAAGACCTTTGGATTCGCAATACTTATTATCTGTGACTTGGACAACGTTGATGGCAGTGACATTGGTAAAGATGACCTGATTGATTTGAGAACCAGGAAGTACTGAGGAGTGCCTTCAGTTGCAAATTGAAATACCTTGATTGAATTTTTGTGCACCCAGCTAGATTCCTACCCACAACTAGCCAAGTGGGCAGTACTGACTCTCCTTCCATTTGCCACAACCTATCTCAGTGAAGCAGGATTCTCCACACGTTTGATGAAAAGGAAAGGAATAAGTTGAATGCAGAGGATGACATGAGAGTTGCTTTGTCCAAAACAGTCCGCAGATTTAAATCGCTGATTTATCATAAGAAGCAGCAGATCTCTCACTAAATTCCCTGTTGCTGATGGTCAAAACTGTTGTGTTCCTAAAATAAACATAGTTTATTATGCATTTTCTGCAAGTTTCACGAGGGGGTGCATGAACTTTTTTGGGCATCTGAAGGGGTGCATGGACCCCAAAAGGTTAGGAACCACTGACTTATGACAACCCTCTCAACGCCAGTGAATGTAGGGCACATATATAACATAGGGCACATATTTAACCCAGGGCACATATTTGACGTAGGGCATATATTTAACGTAGGGCACATATTTAACAAAGTAGGGCACATATTTAACGTAGGGCACATATTTAACGTAGGGCAAATTTTTAATGTAGGGCACATATTTAACTCAGGGCACATATTTTACCTAGGGCACATATTTAACGTAGGGCACATTTTTAACGTAGAGCACATATTTAACGGTACATGGAGAGAACAAGGTCCCTTTTCTGAACTAACCAGTGTCTGGTGGTATTGTTACTACTTTGCTCTTTGTTCTTCTATCCTCCGGCGTTTCTAAGTTTAGTGATTCGACTAATATTGTTACTCTTGTGTTGTAATGCTCTTTAGTGCTGAACTGGTACCAAAATTGACTTTTTTTTTCAATTACGCCGGCTTTCAGAATTCTTTAATCTCCCAATATTTTTTTTAATATGATCATGCTTATACGCATCTCAAACACAAGATAACTCACCATAATTTAGCATGAAGATATCAACTTTATAACGTGTATACATTTTTTCAATAAAACTAGATCACCTATTGATAAAAACTACCGTAAGGACAACACAAAGGTGATGCTGAATGTGCTCTCATATCGAGCTGTGTCGCACAGGGGCGGATTAAGACTGCACGGGGCCCCTGGCTGCAATTCAAACTGGGGCCCTATTCAGCCAGTGTACCTTTAGATAAAATGATTGCTAGCAGCTAATATAAGACTGTAACTTGTAAATATTCATCCAAAATGATTATTCATGCAAAAACCGAATTCGAAGAAATAACTTTTTGCCGGTATCCTAAAATTGAGTGTAAAAGACAATTTATAAAATTAAAAAACACATGAAAAAAAATAGCACACCCCACCCTGGGATCGATCCCGCCAACGCTTGCACCACAAGCCTTAGTACATCTCATTCGGCCACGAGAACTCAACTGTCGTTTCAATTTTAAATATATATATAACATTCTTTAATAATTTCTGTTATTGAGCCTATCAAATCAGGTTTTTTGACTGCTAAGGCTATCGTGTCGGAAAAGAGATCATTTTAACAGATGAGATTTTATTAATTTATCATATTCTCAGCAATTCATGCATACATTTGTCCACATTTATTATAAAATATGCTAAGTTTGGGGGCCCTAAATCATCGGGGGCCCCTGGCTTTAGCCCGTTCAGCCCCCCCCCCTTAATCCGCCATAGGTGTCGCATGCCACACACACAGTCACACACCCACGGTGCCCTTAGCTAGCGACACACTCCAATGTTTCATTAAAATTTCATTCCCATTTCTATTTCTGAACAGCAAACTCGCGTAAGAAAGGGACACAAATCTCGCCCCCACTCACTTACCCGTCACCTCAAAGGTAAATAAATCACTTCATCAATAAATTCTACAAGAAATCTAGTTCATCAATTATACAACTTTATTCTCTCTCTCTCTCTCTCTCTCTCTCTCTCTCTCTCTTTCTCTCTCTATCTCTCTCTCTCTTTCTCTCTCTCTCTCTCTCTCTTTCTCTCTCTCTCTCTATCTCTCTCTCTCACTCTTTCTACATCTCTCTTCAATATGTCTCTCTTACTTTATTTCTCCCTCTCCTTCCCTCGTTGTATTTTCTTCGACTACTTTGTCTGCGCCTTACAATTCTGTCTCTCCTCCATTCCATCTTTCCACCCCTTCCACAAATTTTATGTTGTCTCTCCCTCAATCCTTCCATTTCTTCTCACTCTATATTTCTCTCCATCACTCATTCTTTTCTACCCACTCTCTCTCTCTCTCTCTCTCTCTTTCTCTCTCTCTCTCTCTCTCTCTCTCTCTCTCTCATTTCTGCTGTTTTTCTTTTTAAAACTATTTCAGGAATTCGTTTCTCTGTGTCCCAATCTCATCCACTCACCCCCACCACCCACCCACATCCTCAACTCTAAATCAAATCCCAACCCGCCTCCGTTTTCACTCTTTATGAAATCGATGGACGCTGGCATATTTCTCCGACATTATAAGATTTCCATAATGAACGAACCGGCGTTTTTCAGATCTGAGAATTGAATGGATTGAGGTATAACACTACATAGAGGATATTACAACCGTTAGAGACAGCTCTGTTTTTTCTTCTCTTAAACATTTCTCCGCGTCTCATATTACACTGATCTTTTAAGTCTTTGCATTTAAAACAACTTTTTCTATTTATATCATTTTTTTAAAGCTTTTTTTATGTCTTAAATTTGCCCCCTTTTTAAAGTTATACTTCTAAATATAGTTTGTCTCTCTTCCTACACATCTCTGTAAAATATTTCCCTCATTAAGTTTTTAAATGCTTTTCATTTGCGTCCTCTTCATCTTCATATATATACTTTGTTTTTAAATTACTTTTTTTTACCCCCATTCCCTATGTTTGTTCTCTCTCTCTCTCTCTCTCTCTCTTCTTCTTTTTCTTCTTCTTCTTCTTAGTCTTCTTCTCCTTCTCCCTATTCTCTTTTCTTTCTCTCACGTCCTTATCGTTCCTCCTGGTATATATCGTCTCTAGCGACTCTAAGACCAGAATTCCTCTGGCCGCCTGTAGTCTTAAACAACCTGAAAGACACGTATCTGTGACCATACCCCCCCCCACCTCACATGGGGCCTGGAGCATTTTCGTTTGAGCTCCTTCTCGAGTATTCAATCACCACCCCCCACCCACCCACACACACACTTGATACCCCAATCTTTCTGCTCTCATCACTCAAATGGCATCGCCTCACAATCAGGTCCAAGTAAAGAGACAGTGGCATCGCCTCACAATCAGGTCCAAGTAAAGAGACAGTGGCATCGCCTCACAATCAGGTCCAAGTAAAGAGATACTGGCATCGTCTCACAATCAGTTCCAAGTAAAGAGACAGTGGCATCGCCTCACAATCAGGTCCAAGTAAAGAGACAGTGGCATCGTCTCACAATCAGGTCCAAGTAAAGAGACAGTGGTATCGAATCACAATCAGGTCCAAGTAAAGAGACAGTGGCATCGCCTCACAATCAGTTCCAAGTAAAGAGACAGTGACATCGCCTCACAATCAGGTCCAAGTAAAGAGACAGTGGTATCGAATCACAATCAGGTCCAAGTAAAGAGACAGTGGCATCGCCTCACAATCAGGTCCAAGTAAAGAGACGGTGGCATCGTCTCACAATCAGTTCCAAGTAAAGAGACAGTGGCATCGTCTCACAATCAGGTCCAAGTAAAGAGACAGTGGCATCGTCTCACAATCAGGTCCAAGTAAAGAGACAGTGGCATCGCCTCACAATCAGGTCCAAGTAAAGAGACAGTGGCATCGTCTCACAATCAGGTCCAAGTAAAGAGACAGTGGCATCGCCTCACAATCAGGTCCAAGTAAAGAGACAGTGGGCTCGCCTCACAATCACGTCCAAGTAAAGAGACAGCTCATCCATTGTTAACCTTGCAATTCTTCATTTGTTCTGTCACGTTTGCGGGGGGAAAGGAATCCAGCGTTCGTGTTTTTCTACTCACTGACCCTGTCATATAGTTGAGCTCTCTTTTATTATTTCTTCATTATCTCCACTCGACGTCTTTGTTCTCAATTACTTCAACATTTCTTCCTATTGACGTCAAAATCCTAAATTACTTCAACATTTCTTCCTATTGACGTCAAAATCCTAAATTACTTCAACATTTCTTCCTATTGACGTCAAAATCCTCAATTACTTCAACATTTCTTCCTATTGACGTCAAAATCCTAAATTACTTCAACATTTCTTCCTATTGACGTCAAAATCCTAAATTACTTCAACATTTCTTCCTATTGACGTCAAAATCCTAAATTACTTCAACATTTCTTCCTATTGACGTCAAAATCCTAAATTACTTCAACATTTCTTCCTATTGACGTCAAAATCCTAAATTACTTCAACTTTATAATCTCCCTTTATCGTCTAAATGCTGAGTTTAAATATTTTCATTATCTCCACTTGACGACTATATCCTCAATTGCTTCTACTTTATCACCCTCCCTTAATGTCTATATCCTTATTTTTTACTATTTTATTATCTCCACTTGTGATTTTCTCAAAAACTTAAACTTCATCGTCTCCACATGACGCCTACATATCAAAATCACTTAACAATCTTTGTCTTCACTTACCTAAAGCACTCATTTCCTAAACTTGCTCAATGCTATTGTTACTTTATCATGGTATCCCTCAGTGCAACGTACTAAATTGAGATTGTCCCACTACATATTACCCCATTAGCGACCCCCACTCCCCACCACTGGTAGTTCTTTAGAAAGTCACTGACCAGATCCATATCTGATCTCTCATCTCAGTATTTTGTTCTTCAATTACTTTTTTGAATTTCTCTAGACACATTTACTGTTATATGCATGCACTGTTAAATAAATATACTATTAAAGATATGTACTGTTAGATAAAGATACTGTTAAATACATATGCCATTCAATACATGTACTCTCAAATAAATGTACTGTTAAAACACTTACTGTTAAATACATGTACTGTTAAATACATGCATTGTTAAATATATGTACTGTTAAATACACATACTGTTAAATACACGTACTGTAAAATCATGAAAACTAGATGATAAGCCATCGATCTGTTTCATTTCTGGATAAAGGCGCGGCCCAGCGTTCTGACCCCAAACCAGGGAGAGGACTCAACCACTGTTAAACACGTCACAATGGGACATTTCCATCATGGCTGCTTCGCTCTCCACTCTGCAAATAGGACATCGCATCATTGATGTCTCACATCTGTTGGTTGTATTGATTGACTTCTATGTACTGTGATGTCTCATATTTGTTGGTTGTATTGATTGACTCCTATGTACTGTGATGTCTCACTTCTGTTGGTTGTATTGATAGACTACTATGTACTCTAATGCCTCACATCTGTTGGTTGTATTGATTGACTTCTATGTACTGTAATGTCTCATATCTGTTGGTTGTATTGATTGACTTCTATGTACTGTGATGTCTCATATCTGTTGGTTGTATTGATTGACTTCTATGTACTGTAATGTCTCACATCTGTTGGTTGTATTGATTGACTTCTATGTACTGTAATGTCTCACATCTGTTGGTTGTATTGATTGACTTCTATGTACTGTAATGTCTCATATCTGTTGGTTGTATTGATTGACTTCTATGTACTGTAATGTCTCACATCTGTTGGTTGTATTGATTGACTTCTATGTACTCTAATGTCTCACATCTGTTGGTTGTATTGATTGACTTCTATGTACTGTAATGTCTCACATCTGTTGGTTGTATTGATTGACTTCTATGTACTGTAATGTCTCACATCTGTTGGTTGTATTGATTGACTTCTATGTACTGTAATGTCTCATATTTGTTGGTTGTATTGATTGACTTCTATGTACTCTGATGTCTCACATCTGTTGGTTGTATTGATTGACTTCTATGTACTGTGATGTCTCACATCTGTTGGTTGTATTGATTGACTTCTATGTACTGTAATGTCTCACATCTGTTGGTTGTATTGATTGACTTCTATGTACTGTAATGTCTCACATCTGTTGGTTGTATTGATTGACTTCTATGTACTGTAATGTCTCACATCTGTTGGTTGTATTGATTGACTTCTATGTACTGTAATGTCTCACATCTGTTGGTTGTATTGATTGACTTCTATGTACTGTGATGTCTCACATCTGTTGGTTGTATTGATTGACTTCTATGTACTCTAATGTCTCACATCTGTTGGTTGTATTGATAGACTTCTATGTACTCTAATGTCTCACATCTGTTGGTTGTATTGACTGACTTCTATGTACTCTAATGTCTCACATCTGTTGGTTGTATTGATTGACTTCTATGTACTGTAATGTCTCATATCTGTTGGTTGTATTGATTGACTTCTATGTACTGTAATGTCTCATATATGTTGGTTGTATTGATTGACTTCTATGTACTGTAATGTCTCACATCTGTTGGTTGTATTGATTGACTTCTATGTACTCTAATGTCTCACATCTGTTGGTTGTATTGATTGACTTCTATGTACTGTAATGTCTCACATCTGTTGGTTGTATTGATTGACTTCTATGTACTGTAATGTCTCACATCTGTTGGTTGTATAGATTGACTTCTGTGTACTGTAATGTCTCATATTTGTTGGTTGTATTGATTGACTTCTATGTACACTGATGTATCACATCTGTTGGTTGTATTGATTGACTTCTATGTACTGTGATGTCTCACATCTGTTGGTTGTATTGATTGACTTCTATGTACTGTAATGTCTCACATCTGTTGGTTGTATTGATTGACTTCTATGTACTGTAATGTCTCACATCTGTTGGTTGTATTGATTGACTTCTATGTACTGTAATGTCTCACATCTGTTGGTTGTATTGATTGACTTCTATGTACTGTAATGTCTCACATCTGTTGGTTGTATTGATTGACTTCTATGTACTGTAATGTCTCACATCTGTTGGTTGTATTGATTGACTTCTATGTACTCTAATGTCTCACATCTGTTGGTTGTATTGATAGACTTCTATGTACTCTAATGTCTCACATCTGTTGGTTGTATTGATTGACTTCTATGTACTGTAATGTCTCACATCTGTTGGTTGTATAGATTGACTTCTGTGTACTGTAATGTCTCATATTTGTTGGTTGTATTGATTGACTTCTATGTACACTGATGTATCACATCTGTTGGTTGTATTGATTGACTTCTATGTACTGTGATGTCTCACATCTGTTGGTTGTATTGATTGACTTCTATGTACTGTAATGTCTCACATCTGTTGGTTGTATTGATTGACTTCTATGTACTGTAATGTCTCACATCTGTTGGTTGTATTGATTGACTTCTATGTACTGTAATGTCTCACATCTGTTGGTTGTATTGATTGACTTCTATGTACTGTAATGTCTCACATCTGTTGGTTGTATTGATTGACTTCTATGTACTGTAATGTCTCACATCTGTTGGTTGTATTGATTGACTTCTATGTACTCTAATGTCTCACATCTGTTGGTTGTATTGATAGACTTCTATGTACTCTAATGTCTCACATCTGTTGGTTGTATTGACTGACTTCTATGTACTCTAATGTCTCACATCTGTTGGTTGTATTGATAGACTTCTATGTACTGTGATGTCTCACATCTGTTGGTTGTATTGATAGACTTCTATGTACTGTGATGTCTCACATCTGTTGGTTGTATTAATTGACTTCTATGTACTGTGATGTCTCACATCTGTTGCAGTGTATTTTGACAGATTTCTATGTACTCCGCTGGTTCAATCTCTTATGTGCATTCTTCTACTCACAACGATGTCCTTTGTCTATTGGTATTTTACAGAGTTTTGTTTTCTCTGATGTCACATTAGTTGGTTATCTGTATAAACTTCTATGTATATGGATGTCTAACATTTGTTGGTTACCTAGATAAAAAGTTATCTCTAAAGTGGTGCGAATATTGTACACTAGATTTGTATGTCTTTTTAAGAAAGAAAAATGTTATTTGAAGAAAAAATATTATGTCGTAGATGCACCGAGGATGCACTTATTTGTGGAGCACTGATCATTGAAAGAGTTATCTTTAATGTATGTGTGTCGTGTATTTGTTGTCATTATACTCATAAGATCATAATGGGGAAACAATAGTTGGACACTCAGTGACAATGAGGCATATATAAAATATCGGGATTTGTTGCTGTGCCTTATTAACCTCATTACGGTTTTAGAAGGAAGTCTGTGTCGTGTTGCTGTGGGCGGGGGGAGGGGAGGCTTAGTTGATATTTCAAGTTTTAAGGGCAGACATTCGCTACATTTTGTTAAGTCAATTTATGTTAGCTATTGTATCATGGACTTAGAGGATCAAACAATTACACATGTACGGTGTTTAGAATTGCTGTTTTGTATTTTGTGTGAACCTCTAACATTGATAACTTTTTGTAATAACATTTTGTGATAACTTTCTGTGATAACTTTTTGTGATAACTTTTTGTGATAACTTTTTGTGATAAATTTTTGTGATAACGCTTTGTGATAACTTCTGTGATAACTTTTTGTGATAACTTTTTGTGAACCTTTAACAGTGATAACTTTCTGTGATAACTTTTTGTGATAACTTTTTGTGATAACTTTTTGTGAACTTATAAAAGTGATAACTTTCTGTGATAACTTTTTTTGATAACTTTCTGTGATAACTTTTTGTGATAACTTTCTGTGATAACTTTCTGTGATCACTTTCTGTGATAACTTTTTGTGATAACTTTCTGTGATAACTTTTTGTGATAACTTTTTGTGATAACTTTATGTGATAACTTGTTGTGATAACTTTTTGTGAACCTTTAACAGTGCTAACTTTCTGTGATAACATATTGTGATAAATTTTTGTGATAACTTTTTGTGATAACTTTCTGTGATGATTTTTTGTGATAACTTTTTGTGAACCTTTAACAGTGATAATTTTCTGTGACAGCGTTGCGAATATCTAAAGTTCTTCATTTCAATTTGTCCAATTATCCACGTTTAAAAGTTTTAGCAACGCCCCTTAACATATTCTCTAATGAATGCTCTTGAATTGGCTCATGCTGTTTTTATAACGATATATATTTGCTGAGTGCTTGCACCGCCAAATTTAGACTCACTGGCTGTGGTTGTATTCATTGTGGGCCACCGTTCCCAAAAGTCTACACGGGCTATCTTGACCCCTGGCTAGCGTCCAACCAGACTCGGCTATTACGAATACATTGCCTGATGCAGTCAGATAAGTGTTTAGAATACAAGCTTGTTTTCTTGTTTGCAGATGTATTCATATTACGTCAATAACAACACGTTATTTATTATTTGCTTTTAATCAAGGGAGCACTATATGGCAATAAAGAAACTTTATATTCTTAGATGCATTTTTTATCATTTTAACTTTTTTTAAAATTCGAAACCTGCACAATTGTAATATTTAAATCATTGAAACATGAATTTGTGCGTACATTTAATAAAACAAATATATCTTTTTAAATTAATATAAAAGTTGCTGTAGTAACCGGTGAAGAAATTAAATTTAAAAATGAAAGAAAGAATCACAAAGTCCCTAAACTTAACAGATGCTGGTAGACATTTCATTATTAGACTAGGGAACTAAGATTATAAAAATGTAAAAAGTAAAATGATAGAGCTTGGTAAATAGACTAATCAAAGAAGGAAATCAAAGTAGTAGGAAAGAAACTTTCACAAACATATTAACCGTTGCAGCGATAAATATTGCAGTAGGTTGTGAAGGGCTGGGATGGGTGCACCAGGAGTCAACAGAAAAAGTTTTAAACCAAGAGCACCGGTCAAGTTGTTTGAAATCCATAAAAGTTAAATGATGTATGTAGGGCCGGCCCTAGAGTATGCGGGGCCCAAGGCAGCATACGATATGCGGGGCCCCGGTCCCAAGGCAGTTGCCTCGTTTGCCTTGCCCTAAGGCCGCCCTGGCTGTATGTATTCCAAGATGTAATTTTAATTGCGGTCTAAGGATGTAGGAAAATATGAGTTAAACAATCGTCATTGCTACCATTTATGTAATAGGTATACAGAGTTAAACAATCGTCATTGCTACCATTTATGTAATAGGTATACATAGTTAAACAATCGTCATTGCTACCATCTACGTAATAGGTATACAGAGTTAAACAATCGTCATTGCTACCATTTGTGTAATAGGTATACAGAGTTAAACAATCGTCATTGCTACCATGTATGTGATAGGTATACAGATTTAATCGTCATTGCTACCATTTATGTAATAGGTATACAGAGTTAAACAATCGTCATTGCTACCATTTGTGTGATTGGTATACACAGCAAATTTAGAAAGCAGCCATATTTAACCTTGATACATCATATAGAATGGGACTGCAATAAAGCTTTTAAATAAAATACAAAATACACAAACAAATTGTGCAATGAAAACAATAAATTTGAGCTTTATTTTTAGACTGATACGACAGTAAACGTTTCGGCTAATGCCTTCATCAGTACAACATAAAATACATTCTTACAATACTTACATAAGTAATAATAACATTCTTAAAAAATATTGTATTTTAAAATATTTATGTTAAATAAAAAGAAAGGAAAAACAAAAACAAACATGGACACAGGATATAGCAAAAAGGGGGAAGTATCCAAAGTTACAGTAAAAACCACAACGGGAACAAGATTATGCAGTTAAGTAAAATTATGAATTTGGTTAATTCCATATGGAGCCAACGTACCAAATCTTTTTATGAGTCTATTTTCCATGTGGACTCTATCATGGGTATTGCTTGCATATAAAATACCAGTTACTGCAATATCTGATATGCCGTTATGGTCAACACTGTTAAAATGTTTAGAAACAGGACATTGAGCCTGTTTATTTATATTATACAGGTGTTCTCTAAACCGATCTCCAAGACGACGACCAGTCTCACCCACGTAAATTTTATTACACCTCTTGCAAAGAATTGCATAAATCACGTTGCGACTTGTGCAAGTGAATCCATCTTTTATTAAGAATTTTTCAAGAGGGAAAGAAATGTTGTTAATTTCCATCACATATGGACAAGTATTGCAACGGTTACGGTTGCAACCTTTTGTTCCAATATATGCTTTCATTGTGGGAAGGTGACTTCTTACAAGAATATCTCTGAGGCTTCTATCTCTCCGGAAAGCAAAAAGAGGAGGTTTTTTGAAGACCTGCTGAGTTAGAGGGTCAGCCATAAGGATTGGTCGGTTTTTGAGAATCACCTGGCGAGCTTTAAAATTATGAGGATGAAAAGTTAAAATAAATTTTGATCGATCACATTGATCAGAAACAGATGATTTAAATGTATCCTGTCTGGTCATGCCTTTAATTCGATTGACAGCGGATATTAAAACTGTTTCCGGGTATGACCTTCTTCGAAAAAAATCCAGCATTTCATTACTTTTCTCCAAAAAGTCTGCCTCATCACTGCAGAGTCGTTTAAGTCTCAATAGTTGCGAAAATGGGATAGAGCTCTTACAAGATTCAGGATGGGACGATGAATACATAAGGAAACTATGGCTGTCTGTAGACTTGTAAAAAATTGATGTGGATATTTAAATTTTCTTTCAATTTAATTTGTATATCCAAAAAATTAACAGCACTTCTATGGATTGTTGAAGTAAATTTGATCGAAGAATGGAAGTTACCGACGAAGTCAATGACAGCCATAGTTTCCTTATGTATTCATCGTCCCATCCTGAATCTTGTAAGAGCTCTATCCCATTTTCGCAACTATTGAGACTTAAACGACTCTGCAGTGATGAGGCAGACTTTTTGGAGAAAAGTAATGAAATGCTGGATTTTTTTCGAAGAAGGTCATACCCGGAAACAGTTTTAATATCCGCTGTCAATCGAATTAAAGGCATGACCAGACAGGATACATTTAAATCATCTGTTTCTGATCAATGTGATCGATCAAAATTTATTTTAACTTTTCATCCTCATAATTTTAAAGCTCGCCAGGTGATTCTCAAAAACCGACCAATCCTTATGGCTGACCCTCTAACTCAGCAGGTCTTCAAAAAACCTCCTCTTTTTGCTTTCCGGAGAGATAGAAGCCTCAGAGATATTCTTGTAAGAAGTCACCTTCCCACAATGAAAGCATATATTGGAACAAAAGGTTGCAACCGTAACCGTTGCAATACTTGTCCATATGTGATGGAAATTAACAACATTTCTTTCCCTCTTGAAAAATTCTTAATAAAAGATGGATTCACTTGCACAAGTCGCAACGTGATTTATGCAATTCTTTGCAAGAGGTGTAATAAAATTTACGTGGGTGAGACTGGTCGTCGTCTTGGAGATCGGTTTAGAGAACACCTGTATAATATAAATAAACAGGCTCAATGTCCTGTTTCTAAACATTTTAACAGTGTTGACCATAACGGCATATCAGATATTGCAGTAACTGGTATTTTATATGCAAGCAATACCCATGATAGAGTCCACATGGAAAATAGACTCATAAAAAGATTTGGTACGTTGGCTCCATATGGAATTAACCAAATTCATAATTTTACTTAACTGCATAATCTTGTTCCCGTTGTGGTTTTTACTGTAACTTTGGATACTTCCCCCTTTTTGCTATATCCTGTGTCCATGTTTGTTTTTGTTTTTCCTTTCTTTTTATTTAACATAAATATTTTAAAATACAATATTTTTTAAGAATGTTATTATTACTTATGTAAGTATTGTAAGAATGTATTTTATGTTGTACTGATGAAGGCATTAGCCGAAACGTTTACTGTCGTATCAGTCTAAAAATAAAGCTCAAATTTATTGTTTTCATTGCACAATTTGTTTGTGTATTTTGTATTTATTATATTTAACCTTGATGTGTTTCAAAACACAGTATTCCAGTAAGGTGTGGGGCAGAGGCGGCACTGGTTAGTGTCGCCCGAGTGCGGTAGCTCATGGTGTCACCCCATCACGACTTACACCATAGACTTCCTCCGAATCTGTAAGTGCCAAATAACGGGAACACTCATAATTTTACATTTTGGTGCCAACCCTTGTGATGGTGTCGTGTCACCTGCTGCGGCCCGCACCCTCAGCACCTACCCCAGTGACGCCCCTGCTCTGTGGGACAAAGCCTAATGTATGTTTCACACAAGGCTGTGCTCTCACTGCATCGCTTTTAAAATATTTATAAAAGTTAATGAGGAGACAATGATAGACAAGAATTTATTGTGTGCTGGCCCGGAATGTAACCATAGCAACTGTCAGTAGACATAAGCTAAAAATCAATTCAAATATTCTAAGTAAGAAAAAAAATTAAAATCATATAATACTGCGAGTGATATACAATTGAATAGCCTTACAAAACTTTCAATTGAAAGTAATGTCACAGTAGTTTACAACATCGATATTGAGACAAAAGACTATTTGAATACTTAAGTCATTTTATTCCTAGCTCAACTTTAATAACTTTGGTATTTTGCAAGAGTTCCAGACTTGGTGAAGCCTGTAGAAAGGGAATGCTGTCTGTCCACAAGCCACAATAAATGGGGAATTATGCTTTACTCGCCATGGGCGCATCACTTCCTTTTATTTTTAAGCAACACACGTTATTTGAAGAATGCTGAACCCGGGTCCCGTTATAGTGCATGCAGTCATCTAAGAAATGTACTTTTGTTATGTCTTTCGGATACGATAATCTCGCTGAAGAGCAGAACGTCACGAGAATGAGTTATTGGGAAATAAAACATTCCGGACATTAAACTGATGTTCAATCTGCAATCAATGACAAACCCATTATGTTCGTGATACTACGGCATGCAGTTGGTGCCTTCTGTTTACACAAAATTGGGTCAACGGCATCACTCTTACAATTGGACATCTTAGAGGACCACTCTGAAGATGATGCCCCCCCCCAACCCACACCAATCACCCTCAAACCCAGGGCCAGCAACTTTTTCCTGATTTAAGTGAGACGGAGTCATGCCCAGGGAAACCCGACACTCTCGGTTGTCACCCCTGGCAATGAGAGAGAGAGAGAGAGAGAGTGTGTGGGGGGCGGACGGAGTTGGGGGATAAGATCATGGCCCTCCCATAGGCGGCTCGTTAGAAGTATGACGCAGAAATCACTTGGGATTGCACTGAGGAGTCGCCTCTGGCAATTCTGGAAAGGATGGGAATATCCTCTAAAGCAGTGGTTCCAAAGTGGTCCGTATGGACCCCCAGGGGTCCCTGGTACCATTTAGGGGGTCGGTGGAAAAATAAAAATTACTTTGGGGTCCCTGAACAGCGCCAGGGAGTCCGCGCAAAGTTTCATATAAAATAATTTTTAAAAAAACTGTGATCAATTTTTATTATTATGGAAATTAAAATAAATAATAAATGAAATACATGTAGTATATTTTCAACTGATTAAATACTATTTTAGGGGCCGCCCATAAAGTACGTCACGCTCCAGAGGGGGGGAGGGGATGTAAGAAAGTGTGACAGTTTGTGACAGGGGTCGGCCATGTGTGACATCACAGTGTTTTATAAAAAAATTTAATTATTTTGTTAATAAAAAACAATTTTTGTTCGAAAGTGTGACGTACTTTGGGGGGGGGTTCCGAGATTCGTGACAGTTTGCGACAAAGGGAGGGGGGAGTTTAAAATGGTCAAAAATAGCGTGACGTACTTTATGGACGGCCCCTTAGGTGCTATCAGTCATGGAGTACAATGTTGTTTTACCTAGAAAAGTTAGTAGATAAAACTGAGGTAATTTCTACAACTATAACCAATCAAAATACTTGGTTTGTTGAAAGGTCTAGATTGATGCGTAAGAAATGCGGGAGCCCAGGGCTGGATTTAGACTTGATTGGGCCCTAGGCTATTTGAGATAAAGGGGCCCTTTTGAATTCCAGATATTCTATGTCAGTGCCAAATCTTGAAAAAAGTTCCTGGGGCCTCCAAGAAGGCGGGGGCCCTAAGCTATAGCTTGTTTAGCGAATAGGTAAATCCAGCACTGAGTGAGCCGGAGAAACAATGCCGACAATGCAGTGTTGTTGAATATTTGAAGTATTGCTAAATGTTTGGAAACAGATACGAAAGGAGAAACGTTATTAACTTAATTAAAAAGATTTTTCAAGTTAAATCAATACCCTTGACTTACTGACATACCTAAAACAAGCTGAAGGGAATGTATTGTTAGTACATCGTACCATCATCGACATCATTTATTGGCAAAAAACTTAGTGGAATTTGTATGGATCACTAGATGACGTCATTAGAGCAGTTAATAAAATCAGAAGGAATACCTTCAATGAGAGATTATTTACTCAAAATATTTGGAAAACGAAGAAACTATAATCGTTTACTTATTCACACACATAAGTACGTTGGTTATCAACAAGTATTTATTTTATCGATTTATGCTCTCTTTGATTCAGTGTTGGAATTCCTGGAAAACAAAGACACTGATTTGCGACACAATTAACTCAAGAAATGACATATCCTTAATTATTTATTTACCAACTTTAAAGAAACGAAATTGAAACTACAAGTAAACCAATAAATTTAACCAAAAGCATAATATCTGCGTTTGTTGCAAACGCTTTTCTGTGCAAACATAGCTTAGGAACAGGAGAATGTTAACTTTCCAAATTTTCAAAATGTAGATAAAGATTTACTGGCCTACTGCAAAAACTTAACAGCTCTTCACGCAGACCTCAACCAAAGATTTGAAGATATTCTTCACTTGGATATTCCCGACTGGGTGTTGAACTCTTTTGGCGTGGACTAGCTCATATCCCAAACACAGATGAATCCATACTAATACTGGAGTAACTTATTGAAATGAGGAACTTAAACCAATATTTGAACTAGGATACTACAAATTCTGGTTACAAAATCAGATCTCAATTTTACATCTTGCATTTTGGGTCAATGTACAGCCCAATTATATAGCCTGCATTATGAGTTAATGTACAGAAGTTGTTGACTGCTTTACCGTCTTTATATTGGGTAGAACAAAGATTCAGTGCCGCTGTGAACCTCATCATAAAAATCAGAAACCTATAAGAAATTGGTGCTTGTGGGGATTTATACTCATAAAATCGCATCACGTTTATCCAAGTTATTATTTTTCCAATTTTATTTTAAACAAAAGTTATAATTTCAATAAATACTTCAACAAAATGTTGCTTTTTTCAATTTGTAATTTTTGTACTATGTATTTATGTGGTTTTTTCACTTGGGGGTCCGTGGGGAAGTTTTGACTATAAAAGGGGTCCGTGGGTCAAAAAAGTTTGGGAACCACTGCTCTAAAGTGATTATCTCAACTAGCATCAATGGAGGAAAAAAATCAACAAAATAAATTTTAGAATTTACTTTTTTTATGGGTACATTAAAAAGTAGAAAATAATTAAAGTTCTTCTTTTATTATTTTTATATTTCTTACCCTCTTGGGATAACAGAAAACTGAATCAATGGAGATGAGCTTCTAGTGACTGACGTCAACAAAATTACATTTTATTACTGTTTAAAGAAATCTTTCCGTACCGACTTTCTACTCTTGATTAGTTTGTATGTTTTGTTGTTCCTTGTAAATGTACCATTGATAAATCATATCATAGAAAACAATGTAAATATTTGTTACAATCAAACTTTTAGTTCTGCAAATCAAAGAAAGTTTTGACCAACGTATGTTACTTATTTTTTAATATATTTTTTTAAATAAAATATTTTGTCTTTTAAAGGACGTTAACTAACTACCGGTTGACGCTCTCTGATGAAAGAATTTAAAACATACCAATTGATAGTCTGATCTGACCTACCCATTACTTTCCTTTGATAGTCTGATTTGACCTTCAATTACTTTCCTTTGATAGTCTGATCTGACCTACCCATTACTTCCCTTTGATAGTCTGATCTTACCTACCCATTACTTCCCTTTGATAGTCTGATCTGACCTACCCATTACTTCCCTTTGATAGTCTGATCTTACCTACCCATTACTTCCCTTTGATAGTCTGATCTTACCTACCAATTACTTCCCTTTGATAGTCTGATCTGACCTGTCCATTACTTCCCTCTCCCCATGTGAACGCTTGCAGCCACTACACGGTATTAAGTGTTTAGAAATAATAACAACAATAATTTAATGATTTACAGAGCTCAGTACCAAGCAAGCGAATTGGCTCACGGCGCTTTACATCAAATTAGTAACACACATAATATGATAATTATCAATTCTTCCATGTTAAAGATTCATAACCTAATTACAACATACTGTACATGACATTACGGTGCATATAAGTAAAGGAATGTTGAATGATATGGACGCGCTTTATATTTCTGGGGAATCAAAATGAAGGTAAGATAAAATTATACGAACAGGATATAAGAAACTCGTGTGCATTGTGACGTACTCCTAGTCCCAAATCTTGGTGATCCGACATAATCTCAATCTCCATTGATGACGTGGAAGATACCCTGCGGAGTTGAGTCACCACTGCCTGGACTCCGCTAGAGCCCTCCTGTGTCCATTCTTCGAGTTTCAGACCCGAGACTTTTTATCAACTTAGTCATACTTTCTCCCCTCACCGTTCCCTCGGCTGACGTCATCTCGATAACACCCGACTCCTCGTTTTTATCTCCTCTTTACATTTTCCATTCGCCCTGTAATTTATCCACTGTCTCAGTTTTCCATTGTGTCGCCATTCCTGTGGTTAAACATTTTCTCCCCCATGAGTTCCTCCCTTTAAAAAAAAATAATTAATTTGCCGCCCCCTCCCAATGCCTGATAGCGCCGACTATGCTACGAATACATGCC
The DNA here is from genome assembly GCA_944989445.1 of Ampullaceana balthica. Lineage (NCBI taxonomy): Eukaryota > Metazoa > Mollusca > Gastropoda > Lymnaeidae > Ampullaceana > Ampullaceana balthica. Next base: position 474,675 of record CALYLW010000006.1, on the reverse strand, counting down.
CATAATTAATCCTAATTGGATGCATGAGTCGTGACGCCCCTACACTGCAGCTATACCGCGCTTGTTAGCTTTAGGAACCGTTGGGGAAATTGGCGCGGTTACTGTCGAAATGTTGATGTTGTGTTAGTGGAAGGAGAGTAGCAAGAAGTGGCGGAAGCTAGTACAACGCACGAAGGAACGGAGAAAAGAGATGTGGTCGATAAGCGAAAGGGACACCTTTTAGATAAGGATGGAGAGATGTTGTAAATGAGAGGTAGAGAGATAGTCTAGATAAGTGGTAGAGAGATGATCTGGATTTGGGATAGAGAGATGGTCTACATAAGGGATAGAGAGATGGTCTAGATAAGGGATAGAGAGATGGTCTAGATAAGGGATAGAGAGATGGTCTAGATAAGGGATAGAGAGATGTTATTAGTTCTAGATGTTATAGATAAAATATAGAAAGATGCTCTAGATACGGTACTGGGTGAGCTTGAAAGACAGAATCAGAATATATCCAGGTTTGAAAAGGGGGACATGATTCAACTGCTGCTCATGTGGAAAAAAAAATGAAGGAAAAAAAAAGGGGGGGGGTTAGAGAGAGGTTGAAAGGGAGATAAGTGATGTGATGGTGATGTAAGCAGGACCCATTGGAAGTGGCTGGATGTTAATAAACATATGGGCTTCTAAGACAAAGATTCGCCTTAAGATAGTGCGGGGGGGGGGAGTGAGTAGAGAGGGAGAGGGGAGGAATGTAAGGGAGAGGGGTGGGGAATGAAAAGAAGGGCTGAGTATTTGAGTGAGGCAGGGCAGTGTAACCAGGTCAAATGTGACTCCCAATTCTACGTGCTCACATGACGAGTGGGGAGGGTTAATAGTGGGGAGAGATGTGTGTGTGTGGGGGGGGGGCGAGGCCTGGAATATGCCACAGTCAACGGCCTGTCTGGAATCTAATATCGGCTACGGCAAAGAGATCCAACTTCGTAACAATGTTCGCTACGATTCGCGACCAGTTCTGTCGCAGACGGATCCAACTGTTTCCGATTCTAACTGCTCCTGTTGCTTGTGAACGCTGCGACCCCCTCGACTCTCCCTGCCTGGCCTTGGTCGCAACACCCTACGACGGATGTGGCGGTCTCACCCTCCCCTCCCCAGGTTCCCTGGCGGCGCTGAGAGCCGTAGCATTTGGTTTGATATTTCGGACAGGCATCTGCCTCCCGTTTTTCTCATACAGTTATTAACGTATTAGAAACGTAAATGTCGTGTGAGTGTGGAGATTAAACGCGAATGTAGCGCTTTTTTTTTGATAATCTAAGGCATTTTTCAGGGAATACCCGCAATTCAAGGATTTCTTGGAATTAGCAGCGAATCCTGTGCTGTCGAAACAGAGCTGTGTGGATTATTCTATTTGAAGTTTATATCACAGTTTGCTAATTAAAATTGGAATAATAGGTTTGTGGAATTGTGTGTTGATTCGAGTTGGTTATTGCATGGAAATAACAATTTCTAGTTGGAAAGGACTACTAAAGTGAAATCAGTTTTGATTAAAAATGCTGTTACATTCATTTTGGACAATGAGTTGATGGATATGTATCACATTTGACATTTGACTTGATCTTGATTGATTTTATCGATTGAAGTGGATGACTCTCTGTAACGATTTAGGTATTTAACATCCAGGTAACATCACTCTCTATAAGGAGTGTTACTACATGTATGTAAATAAATTGGCCTGGATTAGAGTTAGTCTACCTTAAAATAAGCTTATGTTATAGAGATTTTTATAATCAACTCATCTCTAGAAAATTTGGTGCCTGCTTAAACTTACATTCTTTTCAAAATCATTGCGTCTAAAGCAATTTAGGTATTGGGATTAACTATTATCGTATTGTCTTCAAGATTATAATTAAATTTTTCATTTAGTGTATTTATTGGTTAATTTGAAGGCTTTGTCAAATTAGTCACAACATTGGGGAAAATGCAGCAACAGTTGCCTAAACTAAATACATTTATTATTATGTAGACCGCTCGAAAAAGTAGTGTTAAAACTGATTCCTTTATTCATGAGGTTACACAAGCCTCTTGAAAATAATAATAAAAAGATATTACAACAACAAAAAACCACTCTTTGCTTTTTAACTTGGTTTTATGCTAGCCAGCAAGCTCAACTTCTCAACCGTGATTACGTCACTGGCAAATTACAATTGCAATTTACATGAGACTCAATGAGAAAAAAACCTTGGCAGCAGTGCTTTTAGAATTATAAAGCATTAATACAACTGGAATTCTAATAAGCACAACTATGAAAACTGAAAAGAAAATACCGGTAATAAAAGTAAACAAGAAACTAATGCAAACGAATATTATAGAAATACAAATAAATTTTCTGACCTCCAAAAAACGGGCTAAAATGAGTCTAAACAATCTACGACTAACATTATGACTATGAAATGACTCTAAACAACCTACGACTAACATTATGACTATGAAATGAGTCTAAACAATCTACGACTAACATTATGACTATGACAAATTGCTCGTGTTATTTGTGTTACTATAACCTTTTCATTGAAATAATATACAAACTGTTTTCCATTGGATCCAACCCTAGAAGTTCAATAATTGCTACAAATAAAATTTACTCGGATAAAGGTTTTCCCTAAAACTACAAGTTCACTTGTTCCACAAGATATCGATTCGGATAAAGGTTTTCCCTAAGTCTAGAAGTTCAGTTGTTTCAGAAGATATCGATTCTGATAAAGGTTTTCCATAAGTCTAGAAGTTCAGTTGTTCCAAAAGATATCGATTCTGATAGCAGGGCATTTTTTCTATCTTTACAACACATTCACAGAAAAACTAAATTCCGACGAAATCTCTCGGACATGCAGGACATTTTTTCCGGCTTCAGAATCCCGTCTCTCGTGGGATTCTATGTCCTTGGAATGACATGTAATCAATTTCACATGTGACATCTGACAACCCTTTTCAGATACGAGCAGTGGATTTGTGTGTGTGTATGAATGTGTGTGTGTATGAGTGTGTGTGTATGAGTGTGTGTGTGTATGAGTGTGCACGTTTGTGGCTGTGTTTAGGTGCGTGTATGAGTGTGTGTGTGTATGAGTGTGTGTGTGAGTGTGTGTATGAGTGTGTGTATGAGTGTGTATGTGTGTGTGTGAGTGTGCAAGTTTGTGGCAGTGTTTGTGTGCGTGTATTAGTGTGTGTGTGTATGAGTGTGTGTATTAGTGTGTGTGTGGGTGGGTGTGTGTGTATGAGTGTGCAAGTTTGTGCCTGTGTTTGTGTGCGTGTCTGAGTTTGTTTGTGTGTGTATGAGTGTGTGTGTGATTGTGTATGAGTGTGTGTATGAGTGTGTATGAGTGTGTGTATGAGTGTGTGTATGAGTGTGTGTATGTGTGTGTGTATGAGTGTGTGTGTGTATGAGTGTGTGTATGAGTGTGTGTGTGTGTATGAGTGTGTGTGTGTGTGTGTGTGAGTGTGCAAGTTTGTGGCTGTGTTTGGGTGCGTGTATGAGTGTGTGTGTGTATGAGTGTGTGTGTGTGCATGAGTGTGTGTATGAGTGTGTGTGTGTATATGAGTATGTGTGTAATTGTGTATGAGTGTGTGTATGAGTGTGTGTGAGTGTGTGTATGAGTGTGTGTATGTGTGTGTGTGTGTGTATGAGTGTGTGTGTGTGAGTGTGTGTATGAGTGTGTGTGTGTTTGTATGAGTGTTCAAGTTTGTGGCTGTGTTTGTGTGCGTGTATGAGTGTGTGTGTGTGTGTATGAGTGTGTGTGTTTGTGAGTGTGTGTGTGTGAGTGTGCAAGTTTGTGGCTGTGTTTGGGTGCGTATATGAGTGTGTGTGTATGAGTGTGTGCGTGTATGAGTGTGTGTGTGCATGAGTGTGTGTGTGTATGAGTGTGTGTGTGTGTATGAGTGTGCAAGTTTGTGCCTGTGTTTGTGTGCATGTATGAGTGTGTGTGTGTATGAGTGTGTGTGTGATTGTGTATGAGTGTGTGTATGAGTGTGTGTGAGTGTGTGTATGAGTGTGTGTATGAGTGTGTGTGTGTGTATGAGTGTGTGTATGAGTGTGTGTGTGTATGAGTGTTCAAGTTTGTGGCTGTGTTTGTGTGCGTGTATGAGTGTGTGTGTGTGTATGAGTGTGTGTGTGATTTGAGTGTGTGTGTGTGTGTGTGAGTGTGCAAGTTTGTGGCTGTGTTTGGGTGCGTGTATGAGTGTGCAATTTTTTGGCAGTGTTTGGGTGCGTGTATGAATGTGTGTGTGTGTGTGTGTATGAGTGTGTGTGTGTATGAGTGTGTGTGTGTGTGTGTGTGTGTGTGTGTGAGTGAGTGTGCAAGTTTGTGGCTGTGTTTGGGTGCGTGTATGAGTGTGTGTGTGTGAGTGTGCAAGTTTATGGCCGTGTTTGTGTGCGTGTGGATGGTGGATAGTTTAAGGGATGTATCACACAGCGTTAACGTAATTCGAGATGATTTTGTTTCCCGTGAGACATCTGCACAGTATCCAGTTGTCTCGGCATTCTTCGTATAAAACATATTTAGTTTTTCGTTTAGTTTTCAGCAAAGGCTCATTCTGTGTCATTGATTTTATTGATCGCATCTTTTCATTGAGTCTATTGTTAACTTGTTACATTTATTTATAACTAGGGGCAAGTACCCGGCTCCCGCCCGGGTTTAACAACAACAGCAACAAAACAAAAACAACAAAAACAACAACAAAACAACAAAAACAAAACAACAACAAAAACAACAAAAACAACAAAACAACAAAAACAAAACAACAACAAAAACAACAACAAAACAAAAACAAAACAACAACAAAACAACAACAACAAAACAACAACTACAACAACAACAGCAACAACAACAAAGCAACAACAACAAAACAACAAATACAACAGCAACAACAACAAAGCAACAACAACATGAAGGACATTGTCGTCGCAGGGCAAGGGATGTGGACAACAACAACAACAGCAAAAACAACACAAAAGCAACAACAGCAACAACAACAGCAACAACAACAAAAACAACAACAGCAACAACAACAAAAACAAAACAACAACAAAAACATCAACAACAAAACAACAACAAAACAACAACTACAACAACAACAGCAACAACAACAGCAACAACAACAAAGCAACAACAACAAAAAAAATTATTTTATGGCGATAATCGCCTTCTTGTTAATCTCGACACCAAAATGTTTATTAATTTGCGTCATTATTTTACGTCTTAATTTTCAATAATTTTTATTTTATATAGCTCATATAGGGAAAAACTACATTTTGGGCCCCCGGGCCCCAGTATCTTATATATATGGAACGAAACCTGTTTAATAACCTTTCCGGTATAATTTTGTGTACGTGTACCAAATTTCACGTTATTTGGTTGTCTGGATCTTGAGTTATTAGGGAACAGACAGACAACAAATGCGGCTTATATATATAGAGATGTCTTCGATATTTGTTTTATTTCTTTCGTCTGGGATAGGTTTTCAATAAGGACATTTTCTTAATTGTTGTTATAAGGTCACAATTGTATGTAGCAGAAGGTCATGTTAGGTATGAGAAGTCCATCATGTTGGGTATGAGTAGTCCATCATGTTAGGTATGAGAAGTACATCATGTTAGGTATGAGAAGTCCATCATGTTAGGTATGAGAAGTACATCATGTTAGGTATTATGAGAAGTCCATCATGTTAGGTATAAGAAGTCCATCATGTTAGGTATGAGAAGTCCACCATTTTAGGAATGAGAAGTCCATCATGTTAGGTATGAGAAGTCCATCATGTTAGGTATGAGAAGTCCATCATTTTAGGTATGAGAAGTTCATCATGTTAGGTATGAGAAGTCCATCATGTTAGGTATGAGAAGACCATCATGTTAGGTAATATGAGAAGTCCATCATGTTAGGTAATATGAGAAGTCCATCATGTTAGGTATGAGAAGTCCATCATGTTACGTATGAGAAGTCCATCATGTTAGGTATGAGAAGTCCATCATGTTAGGTATTATGAGAAGTCCATCATGTTAGGTATGAGAAGTCCATCATGTTAGCTATGAGAAGTCCACCATGTTAGGTATGAGAAGTCCATCATGTTAGGTATGAGAAGTCCATCATGTTAGGTATGAGAAGTCCATCATGTTAGGTATGAGAAGTTCATCATGTTAGGTATGAGAAGTCCATCATGTTAGGTATGAGAAGTCCATCATGTTATGTAATATGAGAAGTCCATCATGTTAGGTATGAGAAGTCCATCATGTTAGGTATGAGAAGTCCATCATGTTAGGTATGAGAAGTCCATCATGTTAGGTATGAGAAGTCCATCATGTTAGGTATGAGAAGTACATCATGTTAGGTATGAGAAGTCCATCATGTTAGGTATGAGAAGTCCATCATGTTAGGTATGAGAAGTCCATCATCATAGGTAATATGAGAAGTCCATCATGTTAGGTATGAGAAGTCCATCATGCTAGGTATGAGAAGTCCATCATGTTAGGTATGAGAAGTCCATCATGTTAGGCATGAGAAGTCCATCATGTTAGGTAATATGAGAAGTACATCATGTTAGGTATGAGAAGTCCATCATGTTAGGTAATATGAGAAGTCCATCATGTTAGGTATGAGAAGTCCACCATGTTAGGTATGAGAAGTCCATCATGTTATGTAATATGTGAAGTCCATCATGTTAGGTATGAGAGGTCCATCATGTTAGGTATGAGAAGTCCCCCATGTTAGGTAATATGAGAAGTCCATCATGTTAGGTATGAGAAGTCCATCGTGTTAGGTATGAGGAGTCCATCATGTTAGGTTTGAGAAGTCCATCATGTTAGGTTTGAGAAGTCCATCATGTTAGGTATGAGAGGTCCATCATGTTAGGTATGACATTGTCACCATGTTAGAAAATTAGAATGTCAATATGTTAAGAATCGGAATGTCACCATGTCCTGTATCATGAGATCATATCTAATGTCATAGGTAATAATACATTTTTTTTAAAATAGCTGACAAGATATGGCTTTGCTTAAGAAGGGACAGAACTCTTAAGATAAATTTTGACTACTTTCTTTTTCAACTGCAACGAAACTTTAAAAACACAACTATTTGGAGTTCGAAAACACATTCCTTGGTCCCAATGCAAATTGTTCCGTCTAATTGACGCTAGTTCATGTTGACCGTCCATGTGCACTAACGCACTGAGAGATAACTAATTAATAATTAACCCTCGAGGTTATGGCACATAGCTGCTGGCTAGTAAACACCAAGTTAGGTGTCCAGTAACAGCCATTAGAATGTAGATGTCTCGTGTGCGGTCAACTGTCATACGTCTACCTGTTAAATGAGCATTGAAGTTTAATAGTACTTAACTCATATTAAGTTAGCTAGATATTGCCGTCTTAAGACTTCGGTTAATACATGGACGACATGCTCCTCGTGTTGAGCCGTGTAGTACAACATTGTCTGAGTGTAGAACTCACTCACCGCCCTTGCCTTTCCCGTCAATGTTCCCGGTAAGGTTCGTTGGTCCGTGTGCGAAGTAAAAAGAAGTCGTATGCAAATTTGCACAGCACCCGTTTTTTGTACAATATTTTTATAAATTTGCTGCACGGTAATTCTTATCATTATTGCGCGGCGTCGGTCAGATATCTGCGCTGCCACCCATGAGCTTAAAGGGAACATTGCTCCCCGGCCATGTACAACGTGGGTCACCCAGTAAATAGGTGCACCATTGTTTTAGAGGCTAGGCTGCAATGCCGTCAGTTCGAGTCCCCTTTGTGGTCTAGCCTATTGAAGTACGAGTTGGTGGGGCATTGCTCCCCGGCCATGTACAACGTGGGTCACCAAGTAAATAGGTGCACCATTGTTTTAGAGGCTAGGCTGCAATAGCGTCAGTTCGAGTCCCCTTTGTGGTCTAGCCTGTTGAAGTACGAGTTGTTGGGACATTGCTCCCTACTAAACGTTTCATCCGTCAAGCTGTCTGTATTCACCAATTACATTCCACACGTGAGACTGCCATGTATCCAAATGTTGCATGTCGTCCCTGCAGCCACTGTCCGGCATGTCTTCCATGTTGGTATCGGATGTCGTTGCATGTCGAATCCGATCTCGTTACACTTTGATGGACCCGGTCAGAACAGATTGACACAGCGTCGCACCGTCACGTCATTTTACTCTTGATTCGTCTCCCTCCCGGTGAATGTCAGCACGACTTACTGTCAGTTCCATCAGTGGATCTCAAACCATTTTGGTGGGTAAATTGTCAACACGACTTTTTCGTTAGTTCAAACCACCTCTCGTGAAAATAAAAGTATGTGAGAAGACTCACCAAAACCCGAGGTAAACATTTGTCGCGCGAAGTTATGAATCTTCATCCAAACTGGCATGTCTAATGGCCCATCGAGCAACGCCTCTGACAGTATGAATAACAAATATTAACATCACGAAAAACATTTTAGCACTTCCTAAATGCCAACTTTTTAAATCCCTTATATTAACTTCGCGGCCGTCTCTGTCGTCATCTCATCATCTCTGTCTTGGGCTGGGCGGGTGGAAAAAGAAAAGTCGAAAATGACCTACTTCCCATGATCCGATCGAACTGAAATTTGGCACACGGACCCGTCTCGCCTAACAATGCATCGTATCAAAATTTCAGATCGATCGATCGTACCGTAATTAAATTAATGCATTTTTAGTTTATCCTTATATGAGGTATGTAATTCAAATTCACTGTTTGTTATTGTTTTTTTCTTCCACTTCCACGTGAGTTTGAGTTGACGCCGACCGTCGTGTTGACGCCGACCGTCGTGCCGACACCCCCTCACATCCCACCCCCATTTATTAAAGACAAGGGACATCACTCGGTGTCAGTCTGTAAATGTTTGAAAGTAATCAATACTGTTAGTTATGTCTCATATATAAGGGATTTATAGTCAAAAACTTTTTTTTTACGGGTTTGTTTATTGTGTAATTTTAGCGCCCACAAGTATTGCTATAGCGTTATATGTATTTAAACATGCGTGAAATTGTAATGTTTTAAAAAAAGTATAACACTTTCTAAATTAGAAAAGACAATGTAATTATATTTCGTGACCCTTATAATCTATCAATGGGAACGATGTACTGAACTCTAATAAATAGAGGTAAAAAAAACAAGATTTTTAAAAACCACGTTTTTATAAGTAGACTAAAAGAAGAAAATAATTTAAAACTTATAAGTTCAAGTATTTTCATTTAATATGACTAAAAACGTTATAAAATTAGATGAAAAAAAAATAACAGAAAGCAATAGATCAGTACATTTCCCCTTCCCACACAGCGATGCAATCAGGTCCCAGGACTGTCAGCCGGCCCACAATGTCTGCTGGAATCACTAATGCCTTATGACAGCACATGATAGCGGCGCTTTGAAATTAATCTGTGAAAAATCTTTTTGATCATCGCTACAGACTCGGACTTCTGCATGTCACAATTCTTTACCTTTCTCCTAGTTACCACTATTTAGGTTCTCATGTATTACAGAAGTTATTACCCTTGGTATATGAATATACACCTTTCGATAGTCGATAGACCAACGTATTTGCCAGGACCATTTTATGGTGAGGAACAAAATATCATAGGCCTCAGACCTGAATACGACCACGAACTTAATTATGCCACGTGACATTAAGCAAAAGGTCAACCATCGGCAGTGGCGACCGTTGTTCATGCAGTTACCTCCCCTGACAGCTTGTTATGATAATTACTAGGCCAAGTGCCTGATAAAACCCACATTGCCAAGTTGCCACCTCTCCCCCCCCTTTCCAAACCGCTGGACATAGCGCCCGACGGCTAAATAATGGTGCAGTGTTGGTTTAGCGCTTGACGTTTAGTGTTTGGGAGATGTTGGGTAAAACGGCGCATGGAGTGGTTGAATGACGACCCCTTTGGGGAGTATCTAAATATAGCCATTAACGTGGGATCTAGGGATTTGTGATCTAAACTTAGCCATTTCATTAGGATCCAGGGATTTGTGGTCTAAACTTAGCCATTTCATTAGGATCCAGGGATTTGTGGTCTAAACTTAGCCATTTCATCAGGATCCAGGGATTTGTGGTCTAAACTTAGCCATTTAATTGGGGTCCTGTGATTTGTGATCTAAACTTAGCCATTTAATTAGGATCCAGGGATTTGTGATCTAAACTTAGCCATTTAATTGGGGTCCTGTGATTTGTGATCTAAACTTAGCCATTTAATTAGGATCCAGAGATTTGTGGTCTAAACTTAGCCATTTCATTAGGATCCAGGAATTTGTGATCTAAACTTAGCCATTTCATTAGGATCCAGGGATTTGTGGTCAAAACTTAGCCATTTCATTAGGCTCCAGGAATTTGTGATCTAAACTTAGCCATTTCATTAGGATCCAGGGATTTGTGGTCTAAACTTAGCCATTTCATTAGGATCCTGGGATTTGTGGTCTAAACTTAGCCATTTCATTAGGATCCTGGGATTTGTGATCTAAACTTAGCCATTTAATTGGGGTCCTGTGATTTGTGATCTAAACTTAGCCATTTAATTAGGATCCAGGGATTTGTGGTCTAAACTTAGCCATTTCATTAGGATCCAGGAATTTGTGATCTAAACTTAGCCATTTCATTAGGATCCAGGGATTTGTGGTCAAAACTTAGCCATTTCATTAGGCTCCAGGAATTTGTGATCTAAACTTAGCCATTTCATTAGGATCCAGGGATTTGTGGTCTAAACTTAGCAATTTCATTAGGATCCAGGGATTTGTGGTCTAAACTTAGCCATTTCATTAGGATCCAGGGATTTGTGGTCTAAACTTAGCCATTTCATTAGGATCCAGGGATTTGTTATCTAAACTTAGCCATTTCATTAGGATCCAGGGATTTGTGGTCTAAACTTAGCCATTTAATTGGGACCAGGGACTTGTGGTCTAAACTTAGCCATTTAATTGGGACAAGAGATTTGTAGTCTAAACTTAGCCATTTACATCACCGAATATGTTTGCTTCAAATTTAGTTCAGAAAAATTATTTGGTTGCCGTGTATTATTGACATAAATAAAGCTTCCATAATAAAACAAACCCGTAAAAACAAAGTTTTTGACTATAAATCCTTTATATATAAGATATATCTAACAGTATTGATTATTTTCAAACGCGACAAACATTTACAGACTGAATCTGTCTTAACTCAACTTTGTTTCATAACCCTGGGGGGTGGGGGGAGTGGTAGAGGGGAAAAGTCTGGTCACCTATCGCTGGACCGAGCTCAGCGTGACACGTAAAATGTAAACAAAAGCACGCCGGTACATCGATGGTTCGCGTCAACGCGTGACTGAACGATCACGTGCAAAAAAACAATAACAAACAGTGAATTTGAATATCATACGTTATATAATGATAAACTAAAAATGCATACATTTAATTAACTTACGTTCGATCGATCTGAAATTTTGATACGATGCATTGTTAGGTGATACGGGTCCCTGTGCCAAATTTCAGCTCGATCGGATCACGGGAAGTGGGTCATTTTTGACTTTTGTTTTTCCGCCCGCCCAAGACAGAGAGAGATGACGACAGAACGACAGAGACGGCGGTGAAGTTAATATAAGGGATTTAAAAATGTATTGGTTAGTCGTTATGTATTTGTATATTCACAGATCATTAAATAAAGTTAATAACTTAGACGATATTCAGAAGTCTTTTAACTGTTAGGTCCATATAGGTACTTTAGCCCCGTTAACCAGCGAACGCGTCCCTAAGTGCATGGGAACGCCTCGCGTATCATTACTCTCCTGTGGCAGAGAGGGCGGTGGGGCGTCTTGAGGAAAGTTAGAACCACTGGGGACAGGTTATCCTATTGTTAGCATGTCTGGTGAAAGGGTTCGAGAGTGTCTTGAGACGGTGGGGCGTCTTGAGGAAAGTTAGAACCACTGGGGACAGGTTATCCTATTGTTAGCATGTCTGGTGAAAGGGATCGAGAGTGCGGAACGTGAGTCAAGTGTTGTGGCAGGGTAATGAGAGACGTTAGCCACTGGGGTCAGGCATATCCTCAACCTTATGGAGCACGTTAGCCACTGGGGTCAGGCATAGCCTCAACCTTATGGAGCACGTTAGCCACTGGGGTCAAGCATAGCCTCAACCTTATGGAGCACGTTAGCCACTGGGGTCAGGCATAGCCTCAACCTTATGGAGCACGTTAGCCACTGGGGTCAGGCATAGCCTCAACCTTATGGAGCACGTTAGCCACTGGGGTCAGGCATAGCCTCAACCTTATGGAGCACGTTAGCCACTGGGGTCAGGCATATCCTCAACTTTATGGAGCACGTTAGCCACTGGGGTCAGGCATAGCCTCAACCTTATGGAGCACGTTAGCCACTGGGGTCAGGCATATCCTCAACCTTATGGAGCACGTTAGCCACTGGGGTCAGGCATATCCTCAACCTTATGGAGCACGTTAGCCACTGGGGTCAGGCATATCCTCAACCTTATGGAGCACGTTAGCCACTGGGGTCAGGCATAGCCTCAACCTTATGGAGCACGTTAGCCACTGGGGTCAGGCATAGCCTCAACCTTATGGAGCACGTTAGCCACTGGGGTCAGGCATAGCCTCAACCTTATGGAGCACGTTAGCCACTGGGGTCAGGCATAGCCTCAACCTTATGGAGCACGTTAGCCACTGGGGTCAGGCATAGCCTCAACTTTATGGAGCACGTTAGCCACTGGGGTCAGGCATAGCCTCAACCTTATGGAGCACGTTAGCGACTGGGGTCAGGCATAGCCTCAACCTTATGGAGCACGTTAGCCACTGGGGTCAGGCATAGCCTCAACCTTATGGAGCACGTTAGCCACTGGGGTCAGGCATAGCCTCAACCTTATGGAGCACGTTAGCCACTGGGGTCAGGCATAGCCTCAACCTTATGGAGCACGTTAGCCACTGGGGTCAGGCATAGCCTCAACCTTATGGAGCACGTTAGCCACTGGGGTCAGGCAGCCTCAACCTTATGGAGCACGTTAGCCACTGGGGTCAGGCATAGCCTCAACCTTATGGAGCACGTTAGCCACTGGGGTCAGGCATATCCTCAACCTTATGGAGCACGTTAGCCATTGGGGTCAGGCATAGCCTCAACCTTATGGAGCACGTTAGCCACTGGGGTCAGGCATAGCCTCAACCTTATGGAGCACGTTAGCCACTGGGGTCAGGCATATCCTCAACCTTATGGAGCACGTTAGCCACTGGGGTCAGGCATATCCTCAACCTTATGGAGCACGTTAGCCACTGGGGTCAGGCATAGCCTCAACCTTATGGAGCACTTTTGATATGCGTTAGGTTTTCCTCATATTACATTTATTAATCACACTGACACATTGAATTGAAATTGTTAGAGGAATTTTTAACATTGACAATATCTGAACGTAAAAAACATCTGGAATCTATATGCTGCTACTGGAATTTAGGACTGTACCGGATTAAAATTTTTGAGCCGAAATCCGGTACACCCGTATTGGAATTTAACAGTCTGATTTTGTACATTTCAAATATTTACCGTGGGAAAATAACACAACTAATAGGCCGGGAATTTAACATAGTGATTAAGGTTAACGGAGATTTGTCCTACATTAATTTTGATGACACATTGACATTTCCTTTGACGGCAATCTTTTTTGGAAACACATGAGACAATGACATACTATTAAGCAATGATATCATTAAAAAAAATTCCACGTTTTGAAATGGGCATCGAATATTTAGGTTTAGATACAAACTCCAGCGAAATTGGACTATTGTAGTTTGATTATAGTATTTTTTTATTTTATTTTATCTACCCCATTACGTACATGTTTACTAAAAGACATTTTGATAATAAACACTCTAGTCTATACGATTAACTTCTCACACTACATGAAGGTATATTATATACACCTACTTATCCCCCGTCCAAACATACACATTACACGTCTATCTTTCAGTGATGAGACCTGGCGTGCGGTATTCATGCGGCAAGTCGTATTCCCCAAGAGCCAAGAACCGTTATTGGGCCCAGATTGTGGGCCTCCACACCCGCCCCCTGCCCCTAAAACTCAGCGAGCCCAGGCCGCCGTGAGTACCTTAGATCACGTGACCAGATTTCTCACTCCCCCCTCCCCCCCCCCACCCACAACTCCAGGCTCGTTGTGTTTTACAACCTGTTTTTGATCGCCTGCTGTAGTTATAGTATATCTAGTGTGTCTAACTATCGCCTTCCACACGACGGTGAGCCGATAGTTATAGTATATCTAGAGTGTCTAACTATCGCCTCCCACACAACGGTGGGCCGATTAAATGTGGAGATTCCTAACAGCCTATGACTTGAGATAGGTGAGTGTTGAACTTTTACTCTCACTGGTCAGCGGTGGAAAAGATTTATGTCGCTTTTCTGATTTATTAGCATTTGGTTTTGGTTGTAGGTTGTTGTGTGTTGTTTTCTTTGCCGCTTCATATCTTCCTGCCGAAAGAAAACTGCAGTGTGGTATACCTGAAAACGAACGATAAATATGAGCCTTATAGTCTTAGTAATTTGGTGCTTGTTGCTTTTATTTTTAAGCAAGTGTTTATTCATTGCAAGGCAAAGGGACTTATGCATGCAAGGGGTGGGTGACTGTTACAGTGAACCGACATGATCTCAACCAGTGTTAACACGTGATGTCTGTTCAAGGCTATTTATATCTACAATAACATGTCGTCATATGTCATATTTAGTGTCTGAGTCGTACAGGCGATGTTTTTAGAATCTCTCTTATCCAGGTTTTCTCACTCAGATTGATGTGTTCTTGGTCAATACTTTCTCCACTGCCTCGTCCGTTGTTTGTTTTCCTTCCTTTGTTAGTGTGGTTGTTCTCTCCACAAAAGCCAATCTCATGAGAGTGAATGTTTTGAAATCCTAATGTAGCTCTTTCTTATGTTTTTAATGAAAACATTGCATTTCTATAGTTACCAGTATTGCAGTGAAAATTGACTTTTGATATTTCTTTTGGATTTTTGGACGCACATTCACTTCAATTGTTTAACTAATGTATCAAGTTATAATGCATTTTTAAATGTATATACATTAAAGAAATATAAATACCAAACGTGCTTTTTTATTATAGATATTCAAAATAATTGTGTTATTCTTTAAGAGTTGTAACCCTATAACCTCCAAACCCAAATACAAATTTCCGCGACTTGCACACCCTGAAGTTCTTTTGTTCATTCTTATCTGTCAGAAAATGGCACATTTTAATAGAAAAAAAATTTATGACAAAAGCCATTGTCTATTGTGGATATTCTGAGCTTGCCACGGACTAACATTCATGATGCTGATGGAGCTTAGAGAATTCATTTAAAGGTTTAAGGGGATCTCAATCATAATCATCAACACAAAAACAAGAAGCTTGTATTTCTTATCTTGTCTTATCTGTTACATTTGCTGCTTCTATACAGAAGATTATTGCGTCCTACGCTTATCTATGGTTTGTGTTTAGTCCTGCATTCTTATTAGAGTTTTAAATGTCGATAGAGTGTTGGTTTTCCTGGTTTATTCAGGCCACCCAATCCACGCCCTGAATTCCGGACGGGAAGAACGAGAATTCGTATGTGCGTTCTTGCATATGGAATGAGAAAGGTGTATTTATCCTTATGTCTATCTGAGGGTTGTATTAAGTTATCTATGTGTTGTATTTCTAAATTAGAATTACTTGCTTTATGTATTATTACTACTTTACTCTTGGTTCTTCTATCCTCTAGTGTTTCAAGGTTTAATGATGTAACTAATTGTATTATTCTTGAAAGTTTTGAATATTTTCCAGTAATGAATCGTGCAGCTCCTTTTCGTATTTCTTCTAATTAATCAATGTTTTATTTGCTGGATGGGCCCCATATAGAATATTGCATATTCTAGTAAAGGTCTCACCAAAGTGAGGTAGCATTTTAGTTTAATTTCTCTATAGCTATTACTTTTGTAAAATTTTCTTTTTACAACGCCTACGGTTTCGTTTGATTTTTTTAATAACTTCATTGACATGGGGATTCAATGATAGTTTCTCATTTATTATTACTCCTAAGTATTTTGCATCTTTAGTTTGGGTCAGTTCTTTTCCATGAATGAAATATTTCTTCAAAACATTCTTTAATTCATCAGACATAACGTTACTATTAGAGCGTTTCTGTATCTATCAACATCTCGTCTCGTCTTGGACTTATTAAAGAAGATATTTCATCTCAGCGTCGTATCCAAAATAATTGCAATATTCTATATGCTATAAATCCTTTTCTCTTTCATTTCAGATCCCACGTAATCCAGCTTTAGAAAACGTTTGTTTCGTAACAATATTCAGCTGTTGTCCATCAGAAAGGGACATTTACAATAGAAACAAGATACACTTCAATCTCACCACGCAAAACTATTTCTACAGAGAGTGTGTTTTTGGATTTAGCATTGGGATATTAGAAAAATATGTAGTCGACTACTGAATTAATACCAGTTGTGTTCATTTGTGGACAGACCGGGGCCAAAACCAGAGGTGATTTTAACGGATATGACGTCATGGCATCCCGATACCGAAAGTAAGACGGAAGTGCCGAGGTCTGAAAGGGTGGATCGCCCCGCGATGTGATGGATACCTGGGGAGGATGAAGATGCCGGTGTGGAGTGAACATTCATCAACAATGAACCGATCCTTCCACGTAAGTACAGACATTCTCACCGCAATTACTGGGGGAAAGTGAATATATGATCTCTCCTTTAGGGTTAGGATGTTGTCAGATAATCAAACACTTGGAGGTGTTAGTGGATTGTCAGCGATTCCAGACTCATTGTCCCTACTTACAAAGTTCACAAGTCAGCTATTTTAAAAAAAAATTTTGATAGACCAAAGTTTCACACCTGTACAGCTGGATCGAATATATTATTGAAACTGTAGTGGTTCTAAATATTTTCATGATTAAACTTGTAGGCCTTTCACTGTATTTTTAAAAATGTTGATGATTTAAATTGCAGTGTTTCTAAAATTTTAGAAGAATAAATTGTAGTTTTCTAACAATTCGAATGATTAAAGATGTCGATGGTTAAAATGATAGTTGTTATAAAAATTTGAATAATTTTGGAAACATCATGATTTCGGTGAATAATTAAAAATATATAAATAAGATATTTAGTAGCATTCAGCAATTTAATTTCCTACAGAAATATTACCAAAGACGGTATTCAATAAGCAGGACAAAATGTGGCAAGAACCAATTATATATTTACCTTATTTTCAGTGATTTGCTTTCTTCAATTTCCATACAACACATGAGTTATAAGGGCTGATGTAATTTAACATTTAAACAATCCAGTCCAAACATGTAGGATTTTGTACAACATTCGACACATGTAGGATTGTGTACAAAATTCCACACATGTAGAATTGTGTACAATAATCCACACATGTAGGGTTGTGTACAACATTCCACACATGTAGGATTGTGTACAACATTCCACACATGTAGGATTGTGTACATCATTCCACACATGTAGGATTGTGTACATCATTCCACACATGTAGGATTGTGTACAACATTCCACACATGTAGGATTGTGTACATCATTCCAAACATGTAGGATTGTATACAACATTCCACACATGTAGGATTGTGTACATCATTCCACACATGTAGGATTGTGTACATCATTCCACACATGTAGGATTGTGTACAACATTCCACACATGTAGGTTTGTGTACAACATTCGACACATGTAGGATTGTGTACAACATTCCACACATGTAGGTTTGTGTACAACATTCCACACATGTAGGTTTGTGTACAACATTCGACACATGTAGGATTGTGAACAACATTCGACACATGTAGGATTGTGAACAACATTCGACACATGTAGGATTGTGAACAACATTCGACACATGTAGGATTGTGAACAACATTCGACACATGTAGGATTGTGTACAACATTCGACACATGTAGGATTGTGTAAAACATTCGACACATGTAGGATTGTGTACAACATTCGACACATGTAGGATTGTGTACAACATTCGACACATGTAGGATTGTGTACAGACTCTTGAAACGTGAGACACAATGTCTACGTCTATTTTCTCTATTATGACTGACGATTATTATTTTTCTCACCATTTTCATTGGATGAACAGCTGTTATTGAACCAAATTGCTGTTATACTTGATTGAAATTAACGAGTTATGATATACTGAATACCGTATATAACCGTTCTAAATCCGACCTTTTTTGGACAAAATCTAGTGTAAAAAGTTGGTGGGTCGGCTTAAGAGCGGGTCATAGGTGATTTCTGCATGGATACTTAATATCGGTGTTGTTGTTATTTTAGATCATCAATGTTCTTTTCTAAATTCTACAATATTCGACTGCTCTACCAGAAGCTATAAAAGCTATTAAACATCTGCACTTACCTCATTTAGTCATTTGATTTATTTTTGTGAATGTTGTAATCAATTGTTTTACAAATGTTTTTTTCAACGAATTTTAATGTACGCACTGTCGCCACTGTTTACCAATTTTTTTTTAAATACCGGCATTTCTTGCTTAACAAAGAGCACAAAGACAAAGATAGGCAGTACATTAAAAAAACAAAAAACAAAATGAATCATAATGACCGATTTAGCTTGTAGTTTTAAAAAAATGTGTACCAGTTTGTTTACGCTGTCCTATTATTTTTGGGGGGGTCGGCTTGCGAGCGGGTTGTACACTTTTAATACTTTTCTATTCCAAAAGTGGGGGGGGGAGGGGGATCGGCTTGTGAACCAACGGGCTATAGAACGAGTATGTACGGTACACTTCTTACTTTGATTTAATGGATTACTATTTAATATCATTTCCATTTTCCAGAAGTTATTGATTTTTTCTTTTAAAATCTAGTTATGTAGTATATTCTTCAGGTTACAGTAATTGGTTCAGCTATTGAAAAGACCCTTTTTTATGTTATTTTATAAAAATCAGTTTTTCAAGTTTTGCTAAAATATCTTACAGGAAAACTTGGCCGTAACCGAAACAAACAACTCGGTCAAGGTCAGATCGGGTGAGCCGCATCTGATCAGTCTGGGCGGCGGTCGGTTATCAACGGCTGTGACCATCATACCAATAGCCCCAGGTAAGTTAACTTACCTACTATAGAACTTGTGTCCAATCGCTGGGCGCGGGAGGGGGTGAAGAGCTAACAAACGCCAATGTCGCTACTGCACGACGGGTTAAAAGATAATGAAGACGAATGTATTTCCATTTTATCAGGTGAAGCGCACAGATTTTTTGCTTTTTTTATTTTTTTTAAAAATCTTTTACTTTCTAATAACATGTCCCCGGTTACTCATGATAAAGGACTGGTACGAGGTATCACTGTCGTGTTCGCAATGTAATCAGACCAATAGTGTCCAACATGATCCTCAGATCCAGTGGTCATTAGTGAACTTTCCCTTGACTTGACTTGTGTCGAACGAATCATCTAAATTGAATTATTCAAATAAAAAGTTAATTCCACGCGAAAATGGTGAGATACGGCGGTCCGAAAAGAATGCAATCCTGGGTCATCCGTAACAAGTGTTAATCATTCGTGCAACACGCGTCTTTTAGGCGTTATTACTTCCCTTGATAGCCCTGAGTTATCTCACTTTACTACTAAAATAGCCAAAATTTGACTGAACAATGAGAACACAGAGTAGAGAGCTGCAAGTCACACTAGGAAAACTTGATGTGTGTAGAGTGTAGAGTGTAGAAATTAGAGAGCCTGTGAAAAGAGAGTGAGAGTTCACTCTAAAAATAACGGAATGTGTTTAGATCCTCGAGAGTATCCGTCATCTTCCTGTATTAAGAAGTAGTAACTTTGAGTGGTTCAGATTTGAGCCATAACTAAAGTAATTTTTAAATATTTCTACCTCAAGACTAATGTTCCCTTTCAGCTGCGCGTATGCGTGACCGCTTAGTAGTCTGACCGTGCCGATTAGCAGTTTAGAATCACCGCGGAAATTTTGATAAGGATAATAGAGTGTGTTTGTGGGGTGTAAAATTTTGAGAAAAAAAAATTTAAATAAAAAAAAACACACAAATAGCTGAGCAACTTGACACACGAGTTTGTTGTGTTGCACATGGACCAAAGAACCTTAGAAGGAACGTTGCTCAAGACCCCAAACTTTAGTTAGTTATTGCTATTCTGTATTGTGCGGCAACCTTGAAGTAAAAGAATCAATAATGGTGATTTATGTGATTTAGAATGTAATTGGGGTGATGTTGGGAGTATCATGTTATATGAGTTACTAAGGCAGCAAAGACACTAAGTGTGACACTGTATTTTAGGCATTGCTTAACATATCCATATCTCCAGTACTGAATTTGTTTTGTTTTTTTAGTTATTTCAAAACGCATTTCTCAAAATCATTGAAAACAAACAGTAATCTTTGATAGAAGTGTTTATAAAACATGTCTGATTTATACTTAAACTAAATGACAGTGTTTAATCGATTTGATTTAAGCCCTGTATGTACATAATGTGCACACTATCTGTACACTATATGTACATATCTGTACACTATATGTACATATCTGTACACTATATGTACACTATCTGTACACTATATGTACTGACATCTAACCAGGATTAACCAGGATCGGAACAGTCTACGCACGTGTGCCCCAGGACATCCTGATAGAAGGGACCGGCATAGAGGACGAGCATTGCATCATAGAGAGCAATCACGGGACCATCATCTTCCATCCCATTGGATACCGCTGTGTCGTGGATAATGTGCTTGCATCCGGTCCTTTACGTCTGTCACAAGGTAAGGCTTCATCCAAGGATACGAAAAGTGGAATTTCGAGGGTGAGAAGATATTGACATTGCGTTCCCTTCTGCAACACAGCAAAAACAAGAAGTATTATCTTTCTCTGTTTTTAAAATCCTGTCTTGTAACAATTTCAAGGAAATTAATTTTGAGTCTTAACAAAAGAATATTCATAATCGATGACATTGATTTAATAATGAAAATGAAAGCTTCATATAATCTGTAACTAAACAAATGAGTAATCATAGTTTTATTCACAAGGAAAACAATGAAATCATCTCGCTTTCCCACTTACTTCCCTTAGAGAACTAAATATTCAACATTTCATTTGTACATCTGCTTTGTTTATATTCACCTGTTCATGCCATTCTCGCATCAGCACTCAGTCATTCGCCACAAATGACAATCCACAATGCAACATGCCTCCAAAACAACAAACAAATCTCATTATTGTTAACCGGCTTCTATAAGTTGTACGACAAACAGACAGTAATGGAATTGTAAACAAACATTATAACTCGATACAGGCATCGGGGAAGCACCTTGTTAAAGCCACTTTTTTCGGGAGTTTTGAAACTCTCCTGGATTTTGCAATGAGGTGTGAAAGTGAATTCGGTCCCTAAATGTGTCTTGGAGAAATCTGAAATGTGCGTGAGAGATGATTGAGTTAAAGTGGTGATGCTAGAAAAATGTTAGAAGACTTCAGTTTTATTAATTAAGACTGTTCTTTGTGATCATTCCGAATTGTAAAATGTGTGTAATTTCCCTTAATTTTTTAACAATTTTCAAAAAAATGAAAATTACACTACGAAAAGTAAAATAAAAGTACAATAAGTTCTTACAGATAGCACTAAAGGACCGTCCATAAATGACGTCACGCGATTTTGGCCCGATTTTTCAACCCCACCCTTAACTTCGTCACGAAAACTTAGGACCCCCCCCCTCCAAAATGACAACATAAAAATTACCCTCCCCCCTTTAAAAGCCGTAATTTCTCATTGAAAATTAGCATGTTACAAATAATTTTTTTGTCATTTAAGTATGTATTTAGTGTAAGACTGCACTCTAATATTGCAAAACGTGTGAAGCCATTGAAAACGTCATGAAATAAATTACAGGAAATCAAATATTAAAGTGGAATTTTTATTTAAAGTTGCGCGTTTTTTATGTGAGGTCACATTTCTTAAACACACTCCCTCCCCCTCATAACACATCGTCACAAATGCGTGACCCCCCTCCCCCAAGGCGCGTGATTTCATTTATGGACGGCCCATTAAAGTATTAGTGAAACTCGGTGCAATAACCTAAGCGTTTTTATTTTTTTTTAAATGTGCTTGCTGCTTGGGGTTATCAAAAGAGATACAATGACTGACCGAAGGGAAGTTTCCAGGCGTGTTTTAGTTTATACCAGTCATACAATAAGCTCTAACGAAGCTCTTATATTTTGGGCCAGTGACGCATAATTATTTAGATCTGCAGGTGTAAACAAAATGAAAAAAATACGGGCGGGGATGTTTTGTTGACGTAGAGATGTTAGTACATTTGTTGAAAATTAGAAAAGCTGATCAACTTTATGAAAAGCTCATTGAATATTTTTCAGCGATGTTCCATTTACCATGTTTTTGTTGGTTTTTTTTTCTCCAAAAAAAAAGATCACCACTTTTATTAATGCTAGTCTACTGTCACATGACCATCTACATTATTTGGTTTTTCGAGACCAAGTCACGTGATAGCCCAGGATGAGTAGTGTTTATGTTGGTGATATACCAGGATATGACGTTGTACACAAGTCCCGGCAGCCATGTTTTGGTTATGAGGGTTAGAGTTCGGCGATCCCATCGCTAGCACGACTAATAGCTTGTTTAGAGAGTCCCAGGAGAAATATTACCGCTAGGTGGCCGCGAGATTCAGCTTTGTTTACGTTTGTCATCATCGTGTTTACATTTTCTTTTCTTCTGACGTATACTCTCGGACCTTATGTAATTAATCAAGGTACTAGAAGATAAGACCCTGTGTCTCCGTGGTGAAATATGAAAGGCATATTTTCTACATTTAATTTAGTGGATTTAAAATTATTTCACTACATTTTAATACATGTTTGGATTTGTCTTCATTTTTTAAAAAAAAACTTAGTAAAATTTAAGAAGACAAAACTGTTTGCTTTTTTCCGATGACGAACTACAAATTGAAAATTAGAAAAAAAATCTGGGTGTTGTTTTTGAAACGTTGACAGTTTATGATTTGCATTTTGTCTCTCCAAGAGATTGTTCGATCTATTAACATGAACAAATAATTGTTCGATCTATTAACATGAACAAATAATAGTTCGATCTATTAACATGAACAACTTATTGTTCAATCTATTAACATGAAAAAATAATTGTTCGATCTATTGACATGAACAAATAATTACGAGTCTGTTTTCCCGATGACTTTTATTTATAAGAGACTACTATCACTTACATGTGATCAATTGCTCAGAAAACATTTTACCACTGAAAGATGTTTATGGAAGTTTGTGTTTAAAAATAAGATGCTATATATATATATATAGAGACTTTCACATTATATTAAAATAATTCTTGACCAAATATAACACGCACACAAACCCACTGTTCAACTTGTGTTTTAAAAGCGGGGCGGGTTTTTGAACTCAGAATTTCACTGTGTGCTTTAAAATTACAGGATTTTTTAAAAATTGTTTTTTTTTCCATGATTTTAGTTTTCTTTATACAGCATATATATATATATTTATTTCTACTTTTTTTTGTTTGGGGGGGGGAGGGGGGTTACAAAAACTCTAATTACGCCAGTGCAAACAGTTGTTACATGATTCTGATCAATAAAATGAATAAGTCTGCACCAAATTAGCGTACTTGTGGGGGTATGGTACGTGTTCCACTGTCTTATTGTTTGGCAATGTAATATGTTATACATGAAAATGGTAGATCACTTTAATGAAACAGAAATAAACTATAAAAGTTCTTAGTTTAAATTTGTTCTCTAGTCTTTAAGCTTATTTTTTGTGTGTTAGTCTAGCATCAAAGTCTAACATCATACGTCACATAGTCTTAACATCATACGTCACACTCCATCGCTTGCAACTCAGCTACACGAGACAGTGCTACAGGCAGGGGACACCACTCGCCCCGTCTCTAGCCTCTCGGCCCTGTTCAACACCCGGCCGTCGTACATCTGGCATTCAGCCGTTGAGTGGCCCGTCAGTACTATCCACCTTTGCTCGCCCTGGTCCAGGTCCCTTGTCTTAAAACGTTACATGTTTGACCTACTTACTGGTAAAACTTTGAGCAGATGTTCACACCCCAGGCAGGTCTGGCAGACGAGATACCATCTGACAGGGACTTGTACTCCCGCTGTCGTGACCTGGTGTGACTTCCTGCGATTGCCTGGTTGCCATCTAATAACTTTACTTCAAGACGTATCCACAGGGCCTTCAGCAGTTTTATTTTTTTTAATGGAAAACAAAATCCAATACAAGGGTACCGCATGCGTGTATGTATAAATTTGACGCATGTTTGCGTCCTGTTTAAGTGTTTTAATAATATGAAGTAGATTTATCTCCATAGAAATCGAGTGTTTAGTTATAGTTTCTCTGAATTTAGAACCCATGTTTTGATGCATAAATAGCGATATTAAATTAATTAATCTGTCGAGATATCTAAATTTATTCGTCCAAATAAATTTTTTGTTCCCCGATTAGAGGGTCACTGGTTGATTTCTGAAAAATCATCTCTTTGATATTGATACACATTTACTACATACCAATTGTTTCACATGTCAAATTCTCATATTTATTGTCCTCTTAAACTTAGCAGAAGGTTGTTTTCAAGCCAGCTTAAATTTAATTGAAATTAAAGCATGTATCAGAAAATACTGTCTTCATCGTTGCTAGCGTATTAAAATGTAATAAAACTTCAACACTTAAAAACAGTCTCCGTCTCCACGGCAACTCGCAGGCTAGAGTTAAACAAAAGGTGTGTTAATCTTGGTTATCCCCCTTACATAAAGCTGGCGTTGCTGTGTAAAAAATGCTTTTTGTGGATGACTTTATATGTGGACCATTAACTGGCAACATGGATAACAGACGCATAAATTCTTTGTCTTGTTGAACCATGTCTTGATTTAGATATTGCCATTTGCCTTAGGACCAAACAGTTGTTGCCTTGGCTCTATTTCAGGGGTGGCCAGACCTGTACTAACTGAGAGCCATTTTAAAGTATAAACAACTTGTTGAGAGCCGCATTAAACCACTGTTTGTTATTAAACCTGCCTCGGAAATCTTCCAGGAATCCTTGTAATATATCTTTCATAAATTGTTCGCGAGCCGCAATATGAACACAGAAGAGCCGCATACGGCTCGCGAGCCGCAGTTTGGCCACCGTCTCACCCCCATTACTTTTTTTGGCCACCGTTGCTCTATTTGAATCATTTCCATCATATAGTTGCGCTGTTATGAGACTCATACATTTGATGCTCGCTGTGTTGAAAACTACGCAACCGGTTAAACCCTAAAAATGTTAACCAGGGGCCAAAAAGTCATTTTGATTATCATTAAAAATTTAGGTGCTATGACATACGGCCTTGTTCCTGTGAAAGTTTCATTTTCAAAAAGCTATATAAACAAAATTATGTTTGATGTTTTACTATTGGGGCCACGTTTTCTCTTTCTCATCACAAATCATCACAAGATTGGCAGTTAGTGACATATAATCATAACAAGATTGACAGTTAGAATCATATAATCATCACAAGACTGGCAGTTAGTATCATATAATCAACACAAGACTGGCAGTTAGTATCATATAATCATCACAGGATTGGCAGTTAGTATCATATAATCATAACAAGATTGACAGTTAGTATCATATAATCATCACAAGACTGGCAGTTAGTATCCTATTTTCAAACTTCATTTCCACCACCCCCACCGCCACATTAACAACCACACCCTTTCCCCCCTCCCCCCTTTTTTCATCGTCACGCCGTCCTGAACTCCTTATTACCAAATTCCGCGAAGCGCCGACTATCTCCGCGATAAACCCGGCTGTCGCCAGGGGCAGTAACTAATTGATGGCTATAACTTCTGCCCTTGGCACTCACCTGTCTGTCCGATGGGGTGCGTGGGTGGGTGTGAGTGTGAGTGGTGGGGGTGGTGGGTGCTCCTTGGACCAGTTTCCATGGTTACGATGGGCCCTCCATCTCCTTGACCTTAAAATGTCGACGGCCGTAACACGCACGCACCAGTCCGGTTGATGAAATTGGAGCAAGCTGATTGGCTGTCACACTCACGTTTTAAAGACGCCCAATTAACCCATCGTTCTACTTTAACTGTTTTTCATGGGAATACTGGTCGAGTTTTATTTTCTTTGTTCTGTTCTATTTTCACATCCACAAATAATACTTGACGTCTTCAATCCTTAGATGAGTTTAGTCAAATCCATACAAAACGGACATTTGTTTACATAACTCTGAAACTATGACGATACATATATTATATGGAAGCACCAAACGCGGAATGGAATCAACAGCAAGTTAATCGCAAAACATGCTTACCTTGCATCAAATGGAAACCTCTGATTATATAATTTTGTTATTTTTGAATTAAACCGTTTTGGAAACTCTTGACTACGTTTGTACTTAGTATTGAATTTTACTCTTAAAGATTGAAAATTTTAGATTATAAAGGATAATATAATTTAAAAAATAAATTAAATAAAAATAAATTTTAAAAAGCAGAATGATAATGTGCATTAATTTACGTGGCTGTGTTCATATAATTTGTCACACGAGTTGCTGTCAGCTGACACAAACGAAGCCAACAGTCAGACCCCCCCCCCATCAACACCCCTGTACATGACCAGGGAATCTCCATCCCGTTTGACCAACTCGTGACCACCCGCCCACTGGCGGAGGGTTTAACGAGGGCCGATCTCGTACGTAGACTCGAAGACGGTATTTCATTGATAGGTTCACGGGGGTGGTCTCTAAGGCCCACTCTACCAACTACGTCTGATGTGATTTTTATCCACGCGACTCTTCATTCTCATGGGTCAAGTATTGCCGTCATATCCTTGTATAACCTGACTCCAACCTACAGATTTCGGTTTTAGAGCTTGTTTATAGTTATTTGTAGAAACGTTACTTACAGAGGGGAAATGTGGAGTCGTCTGTTGCTAAATGGCTATTACTTATTATAACATTTGATTGACTTAAAAATGTGCAGATCTTAATTAGAGGGGATGACCGATTTAAGGTTAATTGTAGATTCTATTTTAAGCCCGATGCTGGATTTCATTTCACATTTCCTGTTTGATTTCTCTCGCAATAACTTATCGTTTAATGAAGAGAAATGTATTTTCTTATATCACGTTTAACAAACAAGACTTATAAAACAGAATAATTACTTGGCATGAATTACTTTTATCATTTCAGTTAATAGTAGACGGCCATAAAGTCCATCCTTACCACTTCTTCGTCTCTTACCCTTATGCTCGATTTAAAAGACACGTGAACGTAATCTAATTAAGACTTGTCCGGGGTAGTAGATACAAGGGGGATGTCTTATAGCTAGGACTTGTCCGGGGTAGTAGATACTAGGGGAAGGTCCTATAGCTAAGACTTGTCCGGGGTAGTAGATACTAGGGGGATGTCCTATAGCTAGGACTTGTCCGGGGTAGTAGATACTAGGGGAATGTCCTATAGCTAGGACTTGTCCGGGGTAGTAGATACTAGGGGAATGTCCTATAGCTAGGACTTGTCCGGGGTAGTAGATACAAGGGGGATGTCCTATAGCTAGGACTTGTCCGGGGTAGTAGATACAAGGGGGATGTCCTATAGCTAGGACTTGTCCGGGGTAGTAGATACTAGGGGGATGTCTTATAGCTAAGACTTGTCCGTGCTAGCAGCCACATCTCCTGTTTCAGCTTCATCTTCGTTATCGTAATTGCTAGTTAAAAGTTACTATTTCAATCCAGCAATTTCTAAATTAGAGTGAAGTGGAAGTAAATTGTCACCTGGATGTGAATTGCCTTGGGGAAGCGTGTGTTGTTGTTTTTTGCGAATGAGGTGGGGACAAAGGTGGTGGAACTGTTGAGGTGGAATCGGTGGTTGAGAGGATTATGGCAAGGTAGGGGAGGAACGAATCTCCCCCCGAACAACTACGTGCCCATCATTAAAATGCCGCCTCGTGCCTCAAGCTTTCTGGATTATGTTACAAGGTCTCGTGTTGACGCTTACGTGTGCTTAACGAACTCAAACTTCTCTTTCCTAATGCTGGTATCTAGAGGCTAAGTTTAGAGAAAATGTTTACTCAAAGGTAAAGATTACTTTAATTTAAATACAAGATCAGTCGTATTATCTCGATATTAAGGGCGGGAATAACTCCCGGATATGCCCAGCGCGCTCTACGCACCATATTTCAAATATGGAAAAAAATTGAATTTTCGTGTGTAAAAATGGTGCGCAGTTGAATCTATTTATAACATCACAGCTCAAAGGAAAGTCCCCCTGGAGTTTTCCTCAAGAACATTTTTATCTCATATTATCTTATTTTATAACGTATTCATTACAGATGCTCCTACTGTATAGAACATTATTGCGTCCTACGGCCTACGCTTATGCATGGTTTAAGTCTATCTTGTACTTTTATTAGTTTTGAATGCTGATAGGGTATTGGTTTTCCTGGTTTATTCAGGCAACCCATTCCACGCCCGAATGCCAGACGGGAAGAATGAGAATTAAATAATGTG
The DNA here is from genome assembly GCA_944989445.1 of Ampullaceana balthica. Taxonomy (NCBI): domain Eukaryota; kingdom Metazoa; phylum Mollusca; class Gastropoda; family Lymnaeidae; genus Ampullaceana; species Ampullaceana balthica. The sequence continues at coordinate 446,081 of CALYLW010000006.1, read as the reverse complement.
TTTGTTCTTGCTAATGGAACACGAAAACTGTTTTTATCCCTGTCTGAGTATTGTGTATTAGATTGTTGATGTGGTGTTGTATGTCCATATTAAATTATATTTATTACTACTAACCTTTCTCCTTTTGTTTTGTACCCTCAAGTGCTTCTAGATTTAGCGATATAACTCTTGTTAGTTGCTAATATTCACCAGCAATTAATCTTACATATCTTTTTGGAAATTTATTCCCATTTGTCGATGTTTTCTTTTGTAGAGGTGTCCCACAAAAAAGATGTGTATTCGAGTCAAGTCTGACCGGTAATTAGTCTAAAGGCGAGTGCATGTTTCAATAAATAAAGTTTGAAAAAAATGCATCTGTTAGCTTTACACAGTCGGAAAACTGAAATAAATCCTTTCGATTGGGTCCGTCTGATTGTGTCCGGGGTCAGACTTCAGATGTTTCAGCTCTCACTTGAACGGAGCTCACTCGTGGGTGATGACAGACAACGGAGCTCTCTTGTGGGTGATGACAGAGAACGTAGCTCACTCGTGGGTGATGACAGACAACGGAGCTCTCTCGTGGGTGATGACAGACGGGGGAGCTCTTTTGTGGGTGATGACAGACAACGGAGCTCTCTTGTGTTTGATGACTGACAACGGAGCTCTCTTGTGGGTGATGACAGACAACGGAGCTCTCTTGTGGGTGATGACAGACAACGGAGCTCTCTTGTGTTCGATGACAGACAACGGAGCTCTCATGTGGGTGATGACAGACAACGGAGCTCTCTTGTGTTTGGTGACAGACAACGGAGCTCTCTTGTGTTTGATGACAGACAACGGAGCTCTCTTGTGGGTGATGACAGACAACGGAGCTCTCTTGTGGGTGATGACAGACAACGGATCTCTCTCGTGGGTGATGACAGACGGAGATTCGTGGCTCAGGTAGCTCAGAAGATGCCCTTGGCAGAATGGCAGGTGTGTAGGAAGTGAACGGCAGACTGCTTACACTTACCCAGCCAGGCTTTCATCTATGTAAGTGTATTGGCGTGAAATTAATTCAAAGTCACTGTTTACAAAGCTACGACCCTGAAAGTTATCCATAAAAAGAATCAGCTTTCATTTTTTTTCAAGAAATTCGAAAGTAGCGTAAAGAGAAATGGGATGTCCTTTTAAGTCATGACAGTTGTGGGTGGGTTAGGGGGGGGGGAGGGGTATTACATATTTATTTACACCAGGATAACATACTTATTAATTTTTTTTGGTTTGAATGGTTGTGTTGGGTAAGTGTTTAATGTTTCAAATAACTTTAAGATTTTTTTTTAAAAATAAGACACAATGGTGAAGAAGATCAACGCCAAAACCATCTTGCTTGTTTATCATCTTGATTCCAATTCAAACATTAAAAACTAATCATTTTATTCAAAGGACTTTGAAATGTCTTTGCCCCACCTGAGGCCGGCTCAATTATTATTTACACATTTGAAGATAAAGTCAACAAATATTTTGTTCCTTTAAATTATATCTTTCCCACGATCATTTACTTTTAGAATTTCAATGAATGAGTTTCTGCATGACCTTAATGGGGTTACTTTTTATTAGTAGAAGTAGTTGTATTTTGAAAGGAACATTAGACCACACACGCCTCTTGTTAGACCACACGCCTCTTGTTAGACCACACACGCCTCTTGTTAGACACCAACATTTTGCCACTGTTCACGCTTACATCTACAATCTATATTCTATATAACTCCTGCTTATTTGGGTCTTACGTAACGTGGGACCCTAGAAAGATTGTTGATTTTCTAACGTTATTTGTAAGACCGAGGAGATGGCGAGGAGAAACCCTCGTGCAGGACGCGTCCATGTGAAGAAAGCTGCTATGGAAAATAAATCCCTTCCTTCTATCCCTCCCTCTCCTGGCTCTTCCTTCTTGTCTCTTTAGCTCTCTGTTTATCGCTATCGCTCTCTCTCTCTCTCTCTCTCTCTCTCTCTCTCTCTCTCTCTCTCTCTCTCTCCCTCTCTTTTCTCAATCTCACAAATTAACACCTTCCGAAAATTTCTTTGGATGTTTACAGCATATTTAAATAAAATTATTACAAATGCTATCACCAAATTTCTTTTGAGTTATCGAATATTTAGTTAGCGAATCTTCAAGATTTGCAAGCATGATTTCTGTAGAGCAGCATTACTGCGTCATGCCATATCTGTAATAGTCTCTCTGAAATCAATAACCAAATACTTTCGTTTGTCATTCAGCCAAATCTCCACCCTCTACAGGCCGAGATAGTTACACACGTTCAGTATTATCATGTGCGGCCTCCGCACCATTTTGAACCTGAAATAATTAAGACATCCGTTAGTGCACATCTGTGTTTGGGAGGTGCGCAAAAGAGCGCTATGTTTGTTTAAACGACATGGGGGTGTTTGGTGAATGAGCGGAAAATGGTGAGTGGTTTTGGCGTGGTACAGATGGTAGTACTTTGATGAATGGGCGTAAAGTTGTGTGTGGCTTTGGAGTAGTACAGATGGTAGTACTTTGTTGAATGGGCGGAAAGTGGTGTGTGGTTTGGTGTGGTACAGATGGTAGTACTTTGGTGAATGGCGGAAAGTAGCATCTAGATAAACCAGACTCTGATGACACAAATGTAATAGGCCTTGTCATTTATGAAACCGGAAAACGTCATAACTCATTGAGTAATGTTCTATTTTTAGATTATATTTTAGTGGAACAATGTTTTGAAGCCTACATACAGTTGGATCATTAAGTTCTCTAAACTGTTAGCGTAGTGCAATTATGAAAATATTAGTTTTTTTTCTTCCTTTTTCAAGTTCAATAATCTGTCTTAAATTAACGAAGAATTACCAAATACCTGATAAGATGCTCCCTTCTCAATATAGCTACATTTACATATTGAGTCGTATCTATTATTAATTTTTTTTAATAAAATTCGTCCCTCAGTAAAGACCCCAAAAGTTCTATTAATAGACTTCCAGTAAATAATGAAAAGCCTTATTGTATGGAAACAGAGAGCAAGATATTTATTTGATGTATTTGTGTGCATTTTTTGAAAAGTCTCATGCATATCTTATTACAACGTTTTTGTCACTTATAATTGAAAATGTGTTGTTTCTCCAAATATCGTATTTATTTTTTCTTTTGTCACATGTTTTCGTCACGTGATGCTACACTTTTCTTTAGAAAATACTTAACAAATTTTGAGTCACGTGATCTGATATTCTTTTTTATTTTCCCATCACCCTACCGCGTTCTTATATACAGTACTCAAAACATGTCTCTATAATTTATTTGGTTTGTGTCTAACGATGTGTTTAGTTCTGGAACAGTTTCTCTCCTAAAAAAAAAGAAGGAAAAAAAAACCCATCTATTTGGAGCATCAGCTTCAACACAGACAAGAAGAACATACGTCAAACTACCCCCCCCCCTACTCCCTTTCTTACTTGGTTCATTTTCTGTAGTGGTAGGTTGCACTTTACCTACCCAAGCATTTCATGACGTCACTTCCTGGTAATCAACCGCGGAGTTATGACAGCATACATCACCATTTCCTTCTCCCGGTGATTCTCAAATCATAACGAACTGTAAAGATGAAAGAAAATGGGAGAGAGATGGAACAATTGTTTAAGTTAAATGTTATTTCTCTACTAGTATTGTACGAACATGTTTTGTTATTTATTTATATAATTATAGTTTTTTTTTAAATATACCATTCATTGCAATTTCAAATCAGGTTGAAACAAATTTATAGGATTGTGAAATCATATTGACTTGACTTATCTATACAGACGCTCCTTCTAAGTAGAAGATAGTTACGTCCACAGACCATGACAAATGATCTGTTTGGCAAGTGATGCAGCGTTCACAGGCCACGGCTTTATGGGTTCCACGCATTACCCAGCCGCCTAACGAGTAGTTAGGTACCCATTCGGAGCGGGGTGACTCAGGGACGCCCTAAGCCCCAGGAACAAACCCTTGCCTTCACACGGATTCGAACCCGTGACCATCGGTACGACAGTCCAGTGCGCTGCCACTCGACCACCGCGTCCCCGCATCATGATGTGAGACGTAACTTGTTGGTGTAATTTCAGTATGTAAACATTTTATTTTTACACAGACGCTTTCATTTATCAGGGGAAAATGTCAAGGAAAATTTAATATTTAAAAACTTCACAATACAAAATGACAAAGCGTGACTAATGTAACACTATTTATATATATATATATACATTCTACGTACAAGCAGTAAAGGATCAAGTTTCTTTTCAAAAGAGGCAATTTAGCCATTTCCATGCACTGAAATTGAAAGAGGGGCATGAACGAATGCAGTCAACCCTGGTTGGCGAGTTTTCTTTCCAAATACTGTGGTTTGGTGTTGTGGTTTGAAATCGTAGAGTATCTACAGTTGTCATTTTTTCTTAGTCGGCGTGGGGAATGGGGTAAAAGGGAAATAAAATGACCAGCCTCCGATAATACTATCCCTGGCTACTGAACAATTTCAAGGCAGATTAAAAATTTGAAATAGTTGCTTCCTAACAACACTAATATAAAATCTATATAATATTATTAAGATGATTTATTACCTGTACAAATACAGAAACACAAATGAAAAGTCTTAAGGAAGGCACCTTGCTATTTCTACACAAGACAGCCATTAGTTATCAGTTGTTGTTTTTTAATGAACCATTAAGATCTCATCAGTGCAAGAACCCACTACCACTGGGAATAGCAGATAGTAGGACGTTATTTGTGAAGGCAAACCCTCGCCCGTGGATATTTTGTTAAGGCACGCGGCTGACTATTGAATGTTTCGTTGATGGGGTGGGGCAGAGAACTCATCTAAGCGCAACTTAGAGCGTTGCATTCATCTTTCATTTTTTTTTAAACCCGTGGAGACTCGAGGTAATTGCTCAACACGAGACCTTTCCGAGGGCTATGGGATGCATCCTATGTGATCCGGCCTCCGATGTGGAGACGAATAGGTAATTTAAAGGTGATCTGCTCGAATGTTTAGAGGAATGAAAGTCTTTGAAGTAACTTCATTCCAATAGGACGATGCCTGAGAGATTAACTTCAACTGATGTTGAGGTCAGCTACAAAAAAAATGATTGAACAAGACCAGGCAACCATTAGGAGTATTTTAAACGATGGCATTGACTTTTTAGAGGGCGTTTGTTTTCCCAGGAATTTTTACCGAACCAATACAGCATTTTTGTTTCTTTTCTTTTTAACATAGGAGGAAAATGACGGGGTGACCAGTTGGGGGGTGGGGGGGAGTAGAGCAGAGAAGTCAGGAACGTTTAAAGTATTAATAAGATTAAATTAACTTATTAAACATTTTGTTAACGAATGTAAGCTGTTTAGTGTCGTTGTATTAATTGGTGAATTGTTTGCGACATCAGTTTTCATGGCCTTAGTTTAGTATTACGTTAATAAGAAGGTACATGTTTTTAAAGTGAATAAAAGTAACACGTGAAATTACCGTGTGGTAGTTCTGAAAACAGTAAATAAGCACATGTTTAAATATGTACGAAACTATTCAATGTCACTTAAAGTTATACTTATCAGATGATGACTATAAATAATTGTTTATATTAATTTTTTAAAACAATTTTTAAATTTTTTTGTATCCATATGCTGATTAGAGATTTCATTCAAAGATTTGGGGAAATTATTCTAAATCCTTTTAATATTTCGTGTATTTATCGTTCCAAGTGTGTCCTTTTCATTTATTATATGTTAATGAATTCAACTGTTCAACAAGATAATGCTCCAGGCGAGAATGAGACAAACAGATATATAACAACCCAAATACAATCATTAAGAGCACGAAAACGAAAGCCAAGGCCAAAATAAATAAATTATTCTTCTAAATTATTTTCTTAGAAAACAACACCCACCAAAAAAAAATACATTTCTCTGTTCCAATTGTTTAATTCTTTTCTCTTCTAAGGCCTTACCTCTTCCGTGCACCTTCCTCCACAATCCTTACCTCTTCCCTCCATCCTCATTCTACTCCCGCCCCTCCCACTTCTGTACGCGTGCTATGTCTACTACACCAGAGCTACAACATCTGTGTAACCTGGGGAAGGAGAAAAGGGGAAAGAAGAGAAAAAAAAATTAAGAACTCAGTACAGTTTCCTTTCGCCCTTCTCTCACCTCCCCCTCCCCATTTTCCCCCCTAAGCCGTTCAACGCTCTTTATCAAACGTGCGCACCGAGGAATCGTGTGAAAATTTAGATGTGCACGTTTTCGCTTAACTATTCCAGCCCCAAATGATTGAAATAGTACCGTGTATGCAAATTGACTTCTTTATACTATTGTGTCTTCCCGACCTCTTCAAGTTTTCGCGATTCCTATAGGATTGTAAATAATAATTGTGTAAAATTCTACCGGAGTAATTTTGTGTATATACTTGTGAGTATATATAAATCATCAAGGATCTTTAAAAATATTTATTTATTTTTCACTCCGCACTTTCAGTTTGTTTTTGTTTGTTTTTTTTTGTTTTTTTTTGGAATGATCTTGTTAATCTTATACAGTGACATATTTGCCTTTGGCTACATCATAATAATCGTTAGTTTTTCTGTTTCATTCGAATTATGCTTATTCAAGACAAAAGTACTTGTTTCTTTTCGGTGGGTTAAAGACACTATTACTATTAGGAGACCTAAATATAGGAGAAATAAGTCATTGCAGTTAGGGAAATGATGCATTTTATGACGAGAACTGGTGCTATGAGAACTGATGTTATGAGAACTGTTGCTATGAGAACTGTTGCTATGAGAACTGTTGCTATGAGAACTGTTGCTATGAGAACTGATGTTAATATTTAGCGCATTTCGAGCTCTGGTCACATGACAAGTTTTGGGTAATGGTGTCAGGTGGTCCAGCCCAACTTCTCGGTGCAAACAAACACACTCGCACACAAAGACACACATACAAGAAGTAATATGGAATGAAAGAAAATAGAAGTAAAGGAAACGAATGAGCAAGTTTGAGCGAGTGAAGTTTGAGCGAGTGAAGTTTGAGCGAGTGAAGTTTGAGCGAGTGAAGTTTGAGCGAGTGAAGTTTGAGCGAGTGAAGTTTGAGCGAGTGAAGTTTGAGCGAGTGAAGTTTGAGCGAGTGAAGTTTGAGCGAGTGAAGTTTGAGCGAGTGAAGTTTGAGCGAGTGAAGTTTGAGCGAGTGAAGTTTGAGCGAGTGAAGTTTGAGCGAGTGAAGTTTGAGCGAGTGAAGTTTGAGCGAGTGAAGTTTGAGCGAGTGAAGTTTGAGCGAGTGAAGTTTGAGCGAGTGAAGTTTGAGCGAGTGAAGTTTGAGCGAGTGAAGTTTGAGCGAGTGAAGTTTGAGCGAGTGAAGTTTGAGCGAGTGAAGTTTGAGCGAGTGAAGTTTGAGCGAGTGAAGTTTGAGCGAGTGAAGTTTGAGCGAGTGAAGTTTGAGCGAGTGAAGTTTGAGCGAGTGAAGTTTGAGCGAGTGAAGTTTGAGCGAGTGAAGTTTGAGCGAGTGAAGTTTGAGCGAGTGAAGTTTGAGCGAGTGAAGTTTGAGCGAGTGAAGTTTGAGCGAGTGAAGTTTGAGCGAGTGAAGTTTGAGCGAGTGAAGTTTGAGCGAGTGAAGTTTGAGCGAGTGAAGTTTGAGCGAGTGAAGTTTGAGCGAGTGAAGTTTGAGCGAGTGAAGTTTGAGCGAGTGAAGTTTGAGCGAGTGAAGTTTGAGCGAGTGAAGTTTGAGCGAGTGAAGTTTGAGCGAGTGAAGTTTGAGCGAGTGAAGTTTGAGCGAGTGAAGTTTGAGCGAGTGAAGTTTGAGCGAGTGAAGTTTGAGCGAGTGAAGTTTGAGCGAGTGAAGTTTGAGCGAGTGAAGTTTGAGCGAGTGAAGTTTGAGCGAGTGAAGTTTGAGCGAGTGAAGTTTGAGCGAGTGAAGTTTGAGCGAGTGAAGTTTGAGCGAGTGAAGTTTGAGCGAGTGAAGTTTGAGCGAGTGAAGTTTGAGCGAGTGAAGTTTGAGCGAGTGAAGTTTGAGCGAGTGAAGTTTGAGCGAGTGAAGTTTGAGCGAGTGAAGTTTGAGCGAGTGAAGTTTGAGCGAGTGAAGTTTGAGCGAGTGAAGTTTGAGCGAGTGAAGTTTGAGCGAGTGAAGTTTGAGCGAGTGAAGTTTGAGCGAGTGAAGTTTGAGCGAGTGAAGTTTGAGCGAGTGAAGTTTGAGCGAGTGAAGTTTGAGCGAGTGAAGTTTGAGCGAGTGAAGTTTGAGCGAGTGAAGTTTGAGCGAGTGAAGTTTGAGCGAGTGAAGTTTGAGCGAGTGAAGTTTGAGCGAGTGAAGTTTGAGCGAGTGAAGTTTGAGCGAGTGAAGTTTGAGCGAGTGAAGTTTGAGCGAGTGAAGTTTGAGCGAGTGAAGTTTGAGCGAGTGAAGTTTGAGCGAGTGAAGTTTGAGCGAGTGAAGTTTGAGCGAGTGAAGTTTGAGCGAGTGAAGTTTGAGCGAGTGAAGTTTGAGCGAGTGAAGTTTGAGCGAGTGAAGTTTGAGCGAGTGAAGTTTGAGCGAGTGAAGTTTGAGCGAGTGAAGTTTGAGCGAGTGAAGTTTGAGCGAGTGAAGTTTGAGCGAGTGAAGTTTGAGCGAGTGAAGTTTGAGCGAGTGAAGTTTGAGCGAGTGAAGTTTGAGCGAGTGAAGTTTGAGCGAGTGAAGTTTGAGCGAGTGAAGTTTGAGCGAGTGAAGTTTGAGCGAGTGAAGTTTGAGCGAGTGAAGTTTGAGCGAGTGAAGTTTGAGCGAGTGAAGTTTGAGCGAGTGAAGTTTGAGCGAGTGAAGTTTGAGCGAGTGAAGTTTGAGCGAGTGAAGTTTGAGCGAGTGAAGTTTGAGCGAGTGAAGTTTGAGCGAGTGAAGTTTGAGCGAGTGAAGTTTGAGCGAGTGAAGTTTGAGCGAGTGAAGTTTGAGCGAGTGAAGTTTGAGCGAGTGAAGTTTGAGCGAGTGAAGTTTGAGCGAGTGAAGTTTGAGCGAGTGAAGTTTGAGCGAGTGAAGTTTGAGCGAGTGAAGTTTGAGCGAGTGAAGTTTGAGCGAGTGAAGTTTGAGCGAGTGAAGTTTGAGCGAGTGAAGTTTGAGCGAGTGAAGTTTGAGCGAGTGAAGTTTGAGCGAGTGAAGTTTGAGCGAGTGAAGTTTGAGCGAGTGAAGTTTGAGCGAGTGAAGTTTGAGCGAGTGAAGTTTGAGCGAGTGAAGTTTGAGCGAGTGAAGTTTGAGCGAGTGAAGTTTGAGCGAGTGAAGTTTGAGCGAGTGAAGTTTGAGCGAGTGAAGTTTGAGCGAGTGAAGTTTGAGCGAGTGAAGTTTGAGCGAGTGAAGTTTGAGCGAGTGAAGTTTGAGCGAGTGAAGTTTGAGCGAGTGAAGTTTGAGCGAGTGAAGTTTGAGCGAGTGAAGTTTGAGCGAGTGAAGTTTGAGCGAGTGAAGTTTGAGCGAGTGAAGTTTGAGCGAGTGAAGTTTGAGCGAGTGAAGTTTGAGCGAGTGAAGTTTGAGCGAGTGAAGTTTGAGCGAGTGAAGTTTGAGCGAGTGAAGTTTGAGCGAGTGAAGTTTGAGCGAGTGAAGTTTGAGCGAGTGAAGTTTGAGCGAGTGAAGTTTGAGCGAGTGAAGTTTGAGCGAGTGAAGTTTGAGCGAGTGAAGTTTGAGCGAGTGAAGTTTGAGCGAGTGAAGTTTGAGCGAGTGAAGTTTGAGCGAGTGAAGTTTGAGCGAGTGAAGTTTGAGCGAGTGAAGTTTGAGCGAGTGAAGTTTGAGCGAGTGAAGTTTGAGCGAGTGAAGTTTGAGCGAGTGAAGTTTGAGCGAGTGAAGTTTGAGCGAGTGAAGTTTGAGCGAGTGAAGTTTGAGCGAGTGAAGTTTGAGCGAGTGAAGTTTGAGCGAGTGAAGTTTGAGCGAGTGAAGTTTGAGCGAGTGAAGTTTGAGCGAGTGAAGTTTGAGCGAGTGAAGTTTGAGCGAGTGAAGTTTGAGCGAGTGAAGTTTGAGCGAGTGATTTGAGCGAGTGAAGTTTGAGCGAGTGAAGTTTGAGCGAGTGAAGTTTGAGCGAGTGAAGTTTGAGCGAGTGAAGTTTGAGCGAGTGAAGTTTGAGCGAGTGAAGTTTGAGCGAGTGAAGTTTGAGCGAGTGAAGTTTGAGCGAGTGAAGTTTGAGCGAGTGAAGTTTGAGCGAGTGAAGTTTGAGCGAGTGAAGTTTGAGCGAGTGAAGTTTGAGCGAGTGAAGTTTGAGCGAGTGAAGTTTGAGCGAGTGAAGTTTGAGCGAGTGAAGTTTGAGCGAGTGAAGTTTGAGCGAGTGAAGTTTGAGCGAGTGAAGTTTGAGCGAGTGAAGTTTGAGCGAGTGAAGTTTGAGCGAGTGAAGTTTGAGCGAGTGAAGTTTGAGCGAGTGAAGTTTGAGCGAGTGAAGTTTGAGCGAGTGAAGTTTGAGCGAGTGAAGTTTGAGCGAGTGAAGTTTGAGCGAGTGAAGTTTGAGCGAGTGAAGTTTGAGCGAGTGAAGTTTGAGCGAGTGAAGTTTGAGCGAGTGAAGTTTGAGCGAGTGAAGTTTGAGCGAGTGAAGTTTGAGCGAGTGAAGTTTGAGCGAGTGAAGTTTGAGCGAGTGAAGTTTGAGCGAGTGAAGTTTGAGCGAGTGAAGTTTGAGCGAGTGAAGTTTGAGCGAGTGAAGTTTGAGCGAGTGAAGTTTGAGCGAGTGAAGTTTGAGCGAGTGAAGTTTGAGCGAGTGAAGTTTGAGCGAGTGAAGTTTGAGCGAGTGAAGTTTGAGCGAGTGAAGTTTGAGCGAGTGAAGTTTGAGCGAGTGAAGTTTGAGCGAGTGAAGTTTGAGCGAGTGAAGTTTGAGCGAGTGAAGTTTGAGCGAGTGAAGTTTGAGCGAGTGAAGTTTGAGCGAGTGAAGTTTGAGCGAGTGAAGTTTGAGCGAGTGAAGTTTGAGCGAGTGAAGTTTGAGCGAGTGAAGTTTGAGCGAGTGAAGTTTGAGCGAGTGAAGTTTGAGCGAGTGAAGTTTGAGCGAGTGAAGTTTGAGCGAGTGAAGTTTGAGCGAGTGAAGTTTGAGCGAGTGAAGTTTGAGCGAGTGAAGTTTGAGCGAGTGAAGTTTGAGCGAGTGAAGTTTGAGCGAGTGAAGTTTGAGCGAGTGAAGTTTGAGCGAGTGAAGTTTGAGCGAGTGAAGTTTGAGCGAGTGAAGTTTGAGCGAGTGAAGTTTGAGCGAGTGAAGTTTGAGCGAGTGAAGTTTGAGCGAGTGAAGTTTGAGCGAGTGAAGTTTGAGCGAGTGAAGTTTGAGCGAGTGAAGTTTGAGCGAGTGAAGTTTGAGCGAGGGAAGTTTGAGCGAGTGAAGTTTGAGCGAGGGAAGTTTGAGCGAGTGAAGTTTGAGCGAGTGAAGTTTGAGCGAGTGAAGTTTGAGCGAGTGAAGTTTGAGCGAGTGAAGTTTGAGCGAGTGAAGTTTGAGCGAGTGAAGTTTGAGCGAGTGAAGTTTGAGCGAGTGAAGTTTGAGCGAGTGAAGTTTGAGCGAGTGAAGTTTGAGCGAGGGAAGTTTGAGCGAGGGAATTTTGAGCGAGGGAAGTTTGAGCGAGGGAAGTTTGAGCGAGTGAAGTTTGAGCGAGGGAAGTTTGAGCGAGGGAAGTTTGAGCGAGTGAAGTTTGAGCGAGTGAAGTTTGAGCGAGTGAAGTTTGAGCGAGTGAAGTTTGAGCGAGTGAAGTTTGAGCGAGTGAAGTTTGAGCGAGTGAAGTTTGAGCGAGTGAAGTTTGAGCGAGTGAAGTTTGAGCGAGTGAAGTTTGAGCGAGTGAAGTTTGAGCGAGTCAAGTTTGAGCGAGTCAAGTTTGAGCGAGTCAAGTTTGAGCGAGTCAAGTTTGAGCGAGTGAAGTTTGAGCGAGTGAAGTTTGAGCGAGTGAAGTTTGAGCGAGTGAAGTTTGAGCGAGTGAAGTTTGAGCGAGGGAAGTTTGAGCGAGTGAAGTTTGAGCGAGTGAAGTTTGAGCGAGTGAAGTTTGAGCGAGTGAAGTTTGAGCGAGTGAAGTTTGAGCGAGTGAAGTTTGAGCGAGTGAAGTTTGAGCGAGTGAAGTTTGAGCGAGTGAAGTTTGAGCGAGTGAAGTTTGAGCGAGTGAAGTTTGAGCGAGTGAAGTTTGAGCGAGTGAAGTTTGAGCGAGTGAAGTTTGAGCGAGTGAAGTTTGAGCGAGTGAAGTTTGAGCGAGTGAAGTTTGAGCGAGTGAAGTTTGAGCGAGTGAAGTTTGAGCGAGGGAAGTTTGAGCGAGGGAAGTTTGAGCGAGGGAAGTTTGAGCGAGTGAAGTTTGAGCGAGGGAAGTTTGAGCGAGGGAAGTTTGAGCGAGTGAAGTTTGAGCGAGTGAAGTTTGAGCGAGTGAAGTTTGAGCGAGTGAAGTTTGAGCGAGTGAAGTTTGAGCGAGTGAAGTTTGAGCGAGTGAAGTTTGAGCGAGTGAAGTTTGAGCGAGTGAAGTTTGAGCGAGTGAAGTTTGAGCGAGTGAAGTTTGAGCGAGTGAAGTTTGAGCGAGTGAAGTTTGAGCGAGTGAAGTTTGAGCGAGTGAAGTTTGAGCGAGTGAAGTTTGAGCGAGTGAAGTTTGAGCGAGTGAAGTTTAAGGTGGTTAAAGAGGCGGATTTAAATGAGGGGGTGGACAGTTAGAGAAACATAACATGGAGAATTGATAAATAGGAAGAGATAGATTCATAGTTGGAGAGTGAGGTAGGAAGAAAAATAGAGAAAGCGAGTGAGTGAGGAAAAGTTAGATACGGGACGGAAAGAAAGTTCTAAGAGAGAAATGGAAACAGAATTGACGAGGGGAACTGAGTTCAAAGAGCTATAAAAAGTGAGCTAGTGAGAATGATTGGATCCATCCAGCTATAATGAATCCTTAGCACAACCCAACGATTCTCTGGTATTTTTGTTACCAAGGAAGTAATGCTTTTAATGTTATCTAGAGTTTGATACCAATAACTGTACCCCATCAGATATATCAAGAATTGTCCCCTATCGGTGTTATCCAGATTTGGATATCAAGAATTGTCCCCTATCGGTGTTATCCAGATTTGGATATCAAGAATTGTCCCCTATCGGTGTTATCCAGATTTGGATATCAAGAATTGTCCCCTATCGGTGTTATCCAGATTTGGATATCAAGAATTGTCCCCTATCGGTGTTATCCAGATTTGGATATCAAGAATTGTACCTTATCAGTGTTATCTAGATTTGGATATCAAGAATTGTACCTTATCAGTGTTATCTAGATTTGGATATCAAGAATTGTACCTTATCAGTGTTATCCAGATTTGGATATCAAGAATTGTACCTTATCAGTGTTATCCAGATTTGGATATCAAGAATTGTACCGTATCAGTGAAAGCTAATCACCGCTTCAATGTGCTCGCTTTATTTTTAAAATGTCAAAAGCAATCCATAATTCCTAACAAATATTCATGATCAGCTCATTAAAACTGCTGTTAATTATTTATAAGTTTTGTTTCGGAAAACGTTTGGCTTTTGAAGTGCCGAGGGCCAATAAACCGTTTAATTTATAAAATCTTTTGAAAAGTGAAATTCGCATAACGCCCTTTAATGTGTAGAGACTTTTTTATTAAAAAAATGACCACACATTTCACGAATGTAAATAGTCTCTGGCCGGCACATACAGCAAACGCTGCACGTCAGACAGATGGCGCCACTTCCGGTGATTTCTGTAAATAATTCATTATGGTTAAATAGCTGAAATTTCCAAGCTGTTAATGCTTTTTGTTTTCTTCCAAAAACACTTAAATGAAATTCAGATTTCTTTAAGACTATCCTTTACCAAAAATTGCTTAAAAAGATGTTAATTTTAAAATAAAATCGTGTTTCTTTTTATTTATAAACGGTTTGATTTCGAAATCCTAAAAAACAAATGTTGGAAAAGGAAAGAAAACTTTTTAAAAATATTTTAAATTCCTATTTTTAAATTAATCCTCCAATTCGTATTTTAAAAAGAAAGAAAAAAACTTTTCAATTTTAGCCATTGCTCGTTACATTGTAGAGCCATAACTTTCAAATTTAAATGGCCTCATGGCGATTGCATTTAATTTTCTTGTTATCAAAGTTTTAAAGTTAGTGGTCCAAAAAGCATCAAAACGTAATTTTTTTCTTCATCAATAAAATTGTAGATCAAGCAATCAACATTACTCTACAAGAAGCATTTTCCCCCCTCATTATAATATTTCAATTCTTTTACCCCAATATTCGTCCAGTAAAACGTTGTTGTTGTTGTTTTCTAATCGATGATTTTGGATTCTGGAATTTTCTTCAACATCGATCATGTTATCCAGGGGCATGTAACACGTTTGCCTGCTCACAAACTATAAAATCCACTGGCCGTAGAGTACTAGAACGCTCACATTATATCAGAGACAACGGTAAAAAAAAATCTTTCCGGAGGCACATGGTCAAAGGTAAACAAAGTTGTTAGGTACATGTCAGTGTTTCCACCGTTTGAGATCAGTTGAAGCGATGCCAAATTGACATGATTTCCAGACTCCCCCGACTTAAGTGCCCGAGGTTATCTGCGGATCAAAGGTCACTGTGTTTCCCTGCCCCTGTACCAAAGTGTTGGTGATCTTTTGATTGGGGAAAACAAAAGGAAACCCATCTCCGTTGTTTTCTCTTTCCGCAACCGTTTGCCTCTCTTTTCCTCTTACTCTACTGACGCCTTTCTGTAGTTTGTAGACAAAACATTCCACTTCCGGTTGAGTAGCAATGTCAATGGCTGGCATGGCAACATAGCGCGAAGCCCAAGGAGCCGTACTTCTTCTAACCATGATTTTAAATTAAAGCTGAACAAACTGGTCAGGAGAATAATATAGACACTATTTGGCAGACGTATATATATGTGTGTGTGGATGAAGAAGGGTGCGTCATACTGTTTCTGAAATATGAGGTTACATGAAATATATTTTAATTTCCATTTTCTAAAGTAATTATGAGAATGAAATCCCAATTTGATAACTCCTCCCCTTAACTTGTATCTGATATTTCTTTCTGTTAACCTTACATTCAAAGAATTGTCAAATTTATGTGACATTATTAATTCTTTTAACTGAACCACACACCTAAAATCACCCGCGTCACTGGCCGGGCTAGAAATAGAATTCAATTACGTTATCAAAGCTATTTCTTTTTTTTTCCTTCAATATTTAAAGAGCAGACGTTCTTTACGCTTCATTTCAATTTGGACCTTCTCGTGATGAAAGGTCTAATCAGAGCCCTCGTCAGTAGCCTCGCGAAGCCTTCAGATGTGAGATAGCAGCTAACGCACGAGCATGGTCTGGGTTGTGTTTTTGTTTTGTTTTTTAACCTGGAGTTGTTGCCCTTTACTATTCTCTGGACTGGAATTTTATGCTGCCACTTTATGCCGAGGATCTTCCTGAGGCTTGTTGTATGAAAGTGGTTAAGCTTCCTAGCATGGCGCTGATACACAGTCCGTGTTTCACACGCATATAGCAGTGTGGGGAGCACCACTGCCCTGTATACTTTCAGCTTGGTCTGGATGGTAATGCCTCTTCTGTTCCAGACATTTGGATACAACCTGCCGAAAGTGGAGCTGACTCTGGCAATTCTGATGTTCATTTCGTCATCGATGGTGGCATTTTGCGACAGTGTGCTGCCTAGGTATGTGTACCGGTGCACTGTGTTGACACAGTGGTACTCACCAAGGCAGGTCTCCCCAGCATCTTCACCCTCCTGATGCAGTCCCAGCTTCGCTGGGCAGTGCACGTGGTCCGAATGCCAGACGAGAGACTGCCAAAGAGACTCTTCTATGGCGAGCTCCAGCATGGTCAACGGTCCCACAGTGGGCAAAAGAAACGCTTCAAAGGCACACTGAAAGCCTCACTGAAAGCGTGTGCCATCAACCCAGACACGTGGGAACGTGCTGCAATGGACCATCATCCACCTGGCGTTCTTCCATCCACGAAGGTGCCAAGTCATGCGAGGCGAACCGGATCACCTCCGCAGAAAAGAAGAGGCAAGCCCGAAAGGCCCGTACTGTCAACCCTCCTGGAGATGTCCCACTCGTCCCTTGTCCCTTCTGTTCCCGAAACTTCCGCGCAAGAATCGGCCTCATCAGCCATCTGCGCACGCATAAACAGAGCCAGTCCCAGCAACCCTCGGATGACTAGAGTGGTCTTCGTCGAATCGACGGACAAACAACAAACTCTCGACTGAATTTTCGACTATATCGTGGGGTTGCTTGTACTAAGTTCCACCTGATGTCTTGTCTGTTTTAAGGAAACATTATAATTGTTGGTGTGGGAACTGGTGGTGGGGGAGTTTGTGGGTAAACTTGGAAGTGGGGCCGAATGGGATTGGTGATGGAGGGGGAAAAGTTGGGGGCGGGGGTTTCTTTTCTGTTCCTTCTTGTTTTGCTGTTTGGGGGATGGGGCGGCACTCATCTTTAGCTGCGCCACTTGGTTATAATGGGATCATTAAAAGGTTGCAAGATTCCATTTTTAAAACCAATATTACTAGATCCAATAAAGAGGTCAAGAATGCGTTTAGAAAGGAATTTTATTTATTTTACTTCTTTCACATGTCTGTGACGTGAACAATTTTTGTGGTCCAAGCTTATAAATTATATGTATCATCTATTATGTAAGTATAATTGATATCACTGTCCTCAGGAGTTCATAATATTTTAAAACAAAGGCTTGATTAATTGTGGACATGAGCAGGGACTTTATTTCTTGGGTCGCTTAATACTCCGTGCACTTTTGTTGTTGTGGGAAGAGGGTTGCTTGTTTAACTTTAAAAATGTAATTGAGAAATTTCGACTAAAACAATTTATGGCAATTGTTAATAATTATAAAAAAGATCCTTTGCGCTAAAAAAGGTTTTCATTTTGCACACATAATGACTCGCCTTGCGGTGACCCTGACCGACAATGACATTTATCTTCCTCTGGTACAAGATTGTTTAGACTTAAACTCCCATCTGCCTCGTTCACCTCTTTCACAATTCAAGGTTACTCGTGGATTCTGGCCTAAAGTCTTTGAGTAGACAAAGTACCGTATACACGCGTTCTATAGCCCATTCGTTCATAAGCCAACCCCCCTAATTTTGGAATAGAAAAGTATTAAAAGTGGATACCCGCTCGCAAGCCGACCCCCCAAAAATAATAGTTAATATGGTACACATTTTTTAAACTACAAGCTAAATCAGTCATTATGATTGTTTTTGTGTACTGCCTATCTTTGTCTTTGTGCTCTTTGTTAGTGTTTTTGTGTACTGCCTATCTTTGTCTTTGTGCTCTTTGTTAGGCAAGAGTTACCGGTATTAAAAAAATTATTTGGTAAACAGTGGCGAAAGCGCGTACATTATAATTTGTTGCTGAAAAAAAATTGTAAAACAATTTATTAAAACATTCACAAAAATAAATAAAATGATTAAACAAGGTAAGGGCAGATATTTAATACTATATTATAGCTTCTGTTAGAGCAGTGAAATCTTGCAGAATGTAGAAAAGGACCTCGATGAGCTTCAATAACAACACCGATATTCAATATCCATGCAGAAATCACCTATGACCCGCTCATAAGCCGACCCCCTCCCCAACTTTTTCCACAAGATTTTCTCCAAAAAGGTTGGCTTTAGAACAAGTATTTACGGTAGACTTTTAAAAGTTAACCTTTCTTTATGTATAGGGTATGGGGCAAGGGGCCTATCTCCCAGTTGATCACCCACCCCCACCCTAATACACACGGTGATTTTTCACCTGCCTTTCCCACGCCCGGTGTGAGCGTCATCTGTATACACACGCCAGGAAGAAGAAAAAAACAAAATTCATTAAGAAACACATGGTCTTGCTTTTAACGTTGAAACTTTGGAGGAAATTGAGTTTAACGTTTTTTTTTGTTTTTTTTTAATCGTTAAAATTAAAACACTTGGCACAGTCAGAATGGAGCGGTCTGAATTTGTTATTTAAGTAGTGGCTGTGTATGTGGTGGTTGGGGGGGGGGAGAGGAGGCGGACCATTTCCAATTGAAAGATGGTTGCCTACATTTCCGTTATTTTAATGAGTTGAGAAGAGTTAGAGAGAGAGGGGCGGGGATGGAAAGTAACGTTATGTCAACTGCCAGGTGTGGGTTCCATGGATTGTCTGTTTCTTACCCTTACATAATAATACGTCTTGAATTACTCGGCATTGAAATCATGGGAACGTGTGTGAGAGATACTGGATTGTGTAGTGCCAGACTTTTTTTTTGTATAGGCCTTGTCATAATATGGCGGAGAGCTATTAATAGAAATATTGGGGCTATATTTATCTTTTTAAGGACATATTTCATAAAAATTTAATAAAAGATACGAGTCAATGTGTACATGTAGGTATATGGGGAAGGATGTATTTTGTCAGCTAATTTAGAATTCTTAGTTAATTTTAGACAGCAAATTGGACTTGAAAATGGAAAAACAGTTTCGTAATTTTATTATGCTAACAATTTTAAGAATATAGTGATTCGACTTCATTTACGCTGTACAACATTGTTCCGCTAAAATGTAATCTAAATATAGAACATTACTCTTTAATCTATGACGTTTTCCGGTCTTAGAAATGATCAACCCTATTGACTGAATTAGGCTCGTCAGATCAGACACAATAGAATACTGTGTCATAGAGCTGATAATCAGCAAATTCATCCACGAAATTTAACAACAGCAACTTCTAGTAAAAACAATATATGATATGCGTTATAACAAAGTGTGTATAAACAATGTTCAATTCTCTGTATTTGATTGGACATTGAGAGGTTTTTATAAACAATGTTCAATTCTCTGTATCTGATTGGACATTGAGAGGTTTTTATAAACAATGTTCAATTCTCTGTATCTGATTGGACATTGAGAGGTTTTTATAAACAATGTTCAATTCTCTGTATTTGATTGGACATTGAGAGGTTTTTATAAACAATGTTCAATTCTCTGTATCTGATTGGACATTGAGAGGTTTTTATAAACAATGTTCAATTCTCTGTATTTGATTGGACATTGAGAGGTTTTTATAAACAATGTTCAATTCTCTGTATTTGATTGGACATTGAGAGGTTTTTATAAACAATGTTCAATTCTCTGTATCTGATTGGACATTGAGAGGTTTTTATAAACAATGTTCAATTCTCTGTATTTGATTGGACATTGAGAGGTTTTTATAAACAATGTTCAATTCTCTGTATCTGATTGGACATTGAGAGGTTTTTATAAACAATGTTCAATTCTCTGTATTTGATTGGACATTGAGAGGTTTTTATAAACAATGTTCAATTCTCTGTATTTGATTGGACATTGAGAGGTTTTTATAAACAATGTTCAATTCTCTGTATCTGATTGGACATTGAGAGGTTTTTATAAACAATGTTCAATTCTCTGTATTTGATTGGACATTGAGAGGTTTTTATAAACAATGTTCAATTCTCTGTATCTGATTGGACATTGAGAGGTTTTTATAAACAATGTTCAATTCTCTGTATTTGATTGGACATTGAGAGGTTTTTATAAACAATGTTCAATTCTCTGTATTTGATTGGACATTGAGAGGTTTTTATAAACAATGTTCAATTCTCTGTATCTGATTGGACATTGAGAGGTTTTTATAAACAATGTTCAATTCTCTGTATTTGATTGGACATTGAGAGGTTTTTATAAACAATGTTCAATTCTCTGTATTTGATTGGACATTGAGAGGTTTTTATAAACAATGTTCAATTCTCTGTATTTGATTGGACATTGAGAGGTTTTTATTATGAATTTTATTTATTGAATATAAGTTCGGTGAAAAAAATACAATCAAGGACACTAAGTGATAGACATTTGAAATACTTTTTTATTTGGGTGTAAAAAAAAAGTTGATAACGACTCACAAGTCTTTAGGAGTGTCTGGAACTGAAAAAGTTGATAACGACTCACAAGTCTTTAGCCGTGTCTGAAACTGAAAAAGTTGATAACGACTCACAAGTCTTTAGGAGTGTCTGAAACTGAAAAAGTTGATAACGACTCACAAGTCTTTAGGAGTGTCTGAAACTGAAAAAGTTCATAACGACTCACAAGTCTTTAGGAGTGTCTGAAACTGAAAAAGTTGATAACGACTCACTAGGAGTGTCTGAAACTGAAAAAGTTGATAACGACTCACAAGTCTTTAGGAGTGTCTGAAACTGAAAAAGTTGATAACGACTCACTAGGAGTGTCTGAAACTGAAAAAGTTGATAACGACTCACAAGTCTTTAGGAGTGTCTGAAACTGAAAAAGTTGATAACGACTCACTAGGAGTGTCTGAAACTGAAAAAGTTGATAACGACTCACAAGTCTTTAGCCGTGTCTGAAACTGAAAAAGTTGATAATGACTCACAAGTCTTTAGGAGTGTCGGAAACTGAAAAAGTTGATAACGACTCACAAGTCTTTAGCCGTGTCTGAAACTGAAAAAGTTGATAACGACTCACAAGTCTTTAGTCGTGTCTGAAACTGAAAAAGTTGATAACGACTCACAAGTCTTTAGCCGTGTCTGAAACTGAAAAAGTTCATAACGACTCACAAGTCTTTAGGAGTGTCTGAAACTGAAAAAGTTGATAACGACTCACTAGTCTTTAGCAGTACCTGAAACCGAAACGCAAACAAATGTGAAGTATTGAGAAAAAGGTGATCACAAGATTAATGGGGGAAAAAAGATGGCCAATAGACTCTATTTCTATTTCAGAATAGAAAAATGTCGCCAAAGGAAAATAATTGTAAGATATAATGAAATTTAAATGTGCTTGCATGTTTATGTTTAAGTCCATGATTTATAATTCAATGTATAAGCGAATCCGAAATGGGAAAATCTCGAGAGGACCATTTTAAAAATGGTTTTAAAAAAATGCTTCCAAACCTTCTCGCCGTAGATGCGTAACCTGGACAAGTTTGAGAATCACTGCACGGTTGTAAACGATTTGAGTAGTGAAGTTATGTCCAAAACCAAGTCGGATGGGTGAATGCTCAGGGGAAGACAAGCGATCATGTCGGATGGGTGAATGCTCAGGGGAAGACAAGCGGTCATGTCGGATGGGTGAATGCTCAGAGGAAGACAAGCGGTCATGTCGGATGGGTGAATGCTCAGGGGAAGACAAGCGGTCATGTCGGATGGGTGAATGCTCAGGGGAAGACAAGCGGTCATGTCGGATGGGTGAATGCTCAGGGGAAGACAAGCGGTCATGTCGGATGGGTGAATGCTCAGGGGAAGACAAGCGATCATGTCGGATGGGTGAATGCTCAGGGGAAGACAAGCGATCATGTCGGATGGGTGAATGCTCAGGGGAAGACAAGCGATCATGTCGGATGGGTGAATGCTCAGGGGAAGACAAGCGATCATGTCGGATGGGTGAATGCTCAGGGGAAGACAAGCGGTCATGTCGGATGGGTGAATGCTCAGGGGAAGACAAGCGGTCGTGGTGAATTGGTGATAGAAGAGGTTGGAAGAGGGCATAATTGTCTGCCCTTTAGGCTTAGCCTCTTCTGTCTGTTCCTTGGAAAGTGAGCGCTGATGAGTTCACGAATCACAGACAGGGGTTGTAACAAGCAAACATAGCGTGATTCCTTGAAGTACCAATTACCTGTGCTGAAGACATATCCGTTATTTAGTCATTTCGGATGATTTTTTGTTCCTTAACAAAAACATTAATTTACTACTGTTTATGAAATTATCACCGTTCAAATCGACAAGCTTTGAACATGTAAAAGGTTCTAAAATCAGACTGCCATTTTCCAGAGTAACGATGTTTTATTGAGTTTGTAACTGAGATACTTTCTCAAGTAGTAACCTTTCTCCAAGCTTTGTCACTGGAATACGGTGCACTAAATATGCTGGACTAAAGCACAGCAAAACAGCCGACAAATAAGGAGAAACTTGTATTGTTTATTTGACATTTGAAATACGATGTTTGAAATAGGCAAGACAAACATACATACAAATAACAGCTTGTATTAGAATCCATGTTTATTTCAGTTGATTACGATTGGATCACATGACATGGCCCAAAGTTTAAGCCCAAAGAAAGTTGTTGTGCAGTTTTTCATCTAATACATAATCGCCGTTCGTATGCGTGTGTCTCCCCGTTGAAAGGCGCGCAAAAAGGCGCTCAAAAAGGTTCGCAAAAATTATCTAATATATAAAGCTCAGTTGGTGTTTGTATCTTTGTATGTTTGTATGTTTCACTTTTCGACTTTCTGTTACACAGCCACGGAAAAACCAAATGACGGACGGAGACCAAAGTTGGCAGGACGGTTCCTTTTACCCTGAAGATGGTTTTAAGTTAGTTTTTGTAGCTGTCCCTTTTGCCCGAATGCCGTAAGTTAAATAATCAGCAAATGCAGAGTCAAAGAATGAAAAATTTATCCTCATTTCTATATTAAACAACTTTACGCGGACGTTCAAAATACGTTCAAAGCGAGTTTTTTTTGGTGAAGTTTTTTTCCCCAATACTTTATTTTCAGCGGTGCGCATTCAAAAAATATTATCTATATATATATATAATTCTCTTCGTGGTCGGACCCTGCGAGACAAACTGCAAGTATGTTCAACAGATACTAATTTTAGAAAGCAGCGCACCAAATTACTTTACGCACCAAATTACTCCACCAATGCATCAAAAGGTGTGCAAATTAAATATGCGCTGTAAAAACAAATTATATGACGCCATTGTTTTCGCTGATATTTTAATTTTGTAAAAAGGGAACAATGTAAAAAGTTAAAAAATACTTTGTGTACATTTCAGAAAGTTTAATATTTCGTATTGATCAAACAGGGACAAGTTAGTTGGGATTTTGAAAAAGGTGGGCGCCGTAGGCGCCCTAAAAATTGCATTTTTTCAAAATAAATAGATTTCAGCTGAACACTTCCGTCATTTTTTACGGGTGATACGCCGCGGGTCTCTCCAGAGTTCCTTCTTTTCATTCACTCACAGTCGTTTGCCCAAACCCACCCCATTTTGACAACTGTGTCTTTCAGGAAGACTTCACCCGTCACTAAATCATTAGCGGCGTATGCTACGCAGCGGGTCAGCTAGTATTGTCAAATTACGGTGCGCACATTTTCGTGTACGCTTCTTAATTTGAGCTGTGCAGTACAAAGAATTGTTATTTTCTTTACTGTTACTTTCTATATATTATAGACACGTAAACATATTTAATTACAACTGCCACACGATGCATTAGGTTTAATTGTTTACACGTTTAAATTTAATTGCGAATTTGTTTTAATTATTTTCTGTTCCATAACTCGACATTTATTAAAAACCTATTTATGTAATAATTGTGTCAGTATTTTTTTCAAGGCTTCATTTTTAGCGGTGCGCGTTCTAAAAATCTTTTATCGCCTGATTACTGTGCGCACATTTTCGTGTACGCATCTTAACTTTAGCTGTGTCCTATTAATATAACATTTATATTTTGTTTGTCTTTTACATAAGCTATACACTTATACAATTTAAACTTACGCTAACGGACCTATTAACATAGTAGATTAAACTAAATAAAGTGATCCTGAAAACACTTAAATATTTTGTTTTGCGAATTGAATTTGTTATGTTCATTCCTTGTAGTTGCATTAACATAGGCCATTTTAAAAATCAATTTTTGTCATTGTTTCACATTCGGTTTTTAACAGGCATTTGATTTGTGTTTTTTTTTGTATTTTTTTTTAATGTGGAATATAATTTCTTTATTTTTTTAAAAACAAAATCTGTTGTTGGGCCATGAAAGTGACTCAAAAAAGAATTTCATTCCTTTATGATATTATACCAATTGCATAAAGCAGTAAATTTTAATCGTAAATGTAGACACAAATATATAACAATTCAAATATTATTTCCATTTTAGAACAACTATAAATAGATTACAAAAGTAGAGTTTATTTTTGCTCCAGTTGTTATGAGCAGACTTGTTATTAAGCCAGAATATTTCTATAACCATTTATTATTATTTTCTAAATACGGTGCACACATTTTCTTGAATTCTTTTTAATACGACTGCTTTAGTTTCTTTCAAGTATTTTAGAAAGAACATTTCATATATAACATTTATAATTTTAATTTATTGACGCTATAGGTTAAGTAGATTTTGCCTTTGAGGGGGGTAGTGCCATATTATCTTTATCTCATAGACGCTGTTGCAAATATTGTATTAATTACAATTGTGTTACGATGCACTGTCGTAAATATATATGAGCATTTTTAGTGACGACAGTGGTAGAGATCTTTTGGAAAATGTCAACAAAGCAGTGGCCTTTTTAATAGAAATAAACAAACAAACGTACAAACATCAACTGAGCTTTATATATTAGATATGTGTTTATATTTTTTTTTCAATTTTTCCATGATGCCTTGGATTAATATTTTAAATGTGTG
Source organism: Ampullaceana balthica (assembly GCA_944989445.1). Classification (NCBI taxonomy): domain Eukaryota; kingdom Metazoa; phylum Mollusca; class Gastropoda; family Lymnaeidae; genus Ampullaceana; species Ampullaceana balthica. The sequence goes on along the minus strand of CALYLW010000006.1, from coordinate 421,746 downwards.
AATGAAATTGTGATTTTTAAAAATATATTTCATAACTCGACATTTAATTACAAACCATAGCTGTAGCGAGTTTATCTTATGTGGAAAGCGGTGGCCTATGTCAAATAAACTTACACTTTAAAAAAGTTTGCAAAAGCTATATATATACACCATACATTATAAAGTTTCGCTACCAGGCGTATCAACAGAAGTTGACTAAATTTAATAAAGTGATCCTGAAAACGCTTAATTAATATGAATTGCGAATTGAACATGGTATGTTCATTCCTTTGTAGTCGGAATAACATAGGCCATCTCTAAAGTTACTTTTAAATCATTTTTCAGATGTGCTTATTAACAGACGGTTGAATCTTTTTTAATGTGGATATATATATATATATATATATATATATATATATATATATATATATATATCAGAAACAAAATCTGGTGTGTGTATTAAATATAATTTACAAAATATGATGACTTATCAGAAATTTGGAACAAAAAATGATTCCTTTTTGAAATTATACACATTGCATAAAAACCGTTAAATATAAATCGTAAAATTTAGACACATAAAATTTTTAAAATATTATTTCCTTGTTGAAACAACTATGAATACGTCTTAAGAAAGAGTTTGTTTGGTCCAGTACATTTACTTTATGACAAGACTTTATTTTATGTGGACAGCTTTCTATAATCTTTTATTGTCTAAATATAGTGTGCACATTTTCTTGATATCATTTTAATACGACGGTTTATATTTTTAAAAAAGGATTTTAGAAAGACATTTATAATTTTCTTTATGGGCGCTATGAGTTATGTAGCCTTTGCCTTTTTAAGCGATAGTGCCATATGTTCTTTATCTCATAGACGCGGTTACAAATATTGTATTACTTACAATTGTGTTACTATGCAGTGTCGTAATTATATATGAAATTTTTGAGTGTCGGGGTGGTAGAGCTCTTTCGGAAAACCTATCAGTTATTTTTATTTAGTACAAGTGGGAATGAAATAGTAAATTTAGTTATTATGGTCGTCAAGATTCATTATTTAATAAATCATATCTTTTAAATAGTAAGGTAATGTTAAAAGGCACTGCATTAAGTTAAAACAACTCACGCGGTAAAATGGTAAAAATTAAATAATTGTGTCTGTTGTTGTTGTTTTTTCTCTCTCTTTTATTTCTTAAATATATTTAATCATTTTTATACCTTAAAATGGAATATCTCTGTTTCCCATAAGATTTTAACTAATAGATGAAACTGAAATATAACTCGGCAAATAAAAATTGTAATAACCAGCAACTAATACTGGGGAAAAGGGTCATCACACTCCCGCTGCGAAGTGCGGGTATATTTCTAGTTATAAATAAATTAAACATTTTCGCCATAAAAAAAATATTATGTGACGTCATTGTTTTAGCACAGAACGTCAATTACCGAAACAACGCACGAACTATGCGTGTGTGTAGTGTGAGCCTTAGCAGGCTTTTCCACTAGTAGAAAATATTTGGTTTGACAAACGTGTAACAACTTTATAAGACATGTTATTCATTCTTAGCACTTATAGGAAAGTAAAAGGTTTCGGGAAAATAAAATCCCAAACTCTACAAACTTACATCTATTTTCGTATCTACAAGAACGCCTGAATCTTGAGTTCTGAGAATATAAGTAACACGTTAATCTGAGAATTCTACACAACTTTACAGCATTCATTAAAAACCCATTTCAAAGATATGGACGCACGAGAAATTCCTATCAGCTATCCGCCGAATAATTTATTTTTTTTTAAAACACCGTATCAGCGAATCTCTACCACAGGGCCGTGCCGTACGTTTTGTCGGTCTGTTGTGGATATTAGCATGTCGCTGGGGACGCCATTGTTGGGCTGTGGTCCCAGGAGATGAGTTGTGTGTCTGGCCTCCGATGGTTTATCGACATGCCTACACATTCACATGCCATCACCATGCAGCACCATGCAGCACCATACCGCAGTATGACGCTGTTTTGGTGTGAACCACAATGAGCAGGCACGCTTCTATTGATTCATTTACCTATTGGTGGGGTTATTTTTAACCAAATTTATATGTATTTTTTAAAAAAATGTTTTTGCTTACTTTTTTTTAAAAGGGGCCGTTCATAAAGTACGTCACGCTATTTTTGACCATTTTAAACTCCCCCCCCCTCCCCCCTGTCACAAATCTCGGACAGTACGTCACACTTTCGAACAAAAAATGTATTTTTATTAACAAAATAATAAAAATTTAATAGAAAAGACCGTAACGTCACACATGGCCGGACCCCCCCCTCCCCCCTGTCACAAACTGTCACACTTTCTTACACCCCCTCCCCCCTCTGGTGGGGGGGGTTCGTTGTGCTTGACATTTATATCTATATAAGCCCATACAATTAGAAACGATTTTTCTGTCATCTCTATTGCGATAGTTTCATGAACATGGCACCATGTCTCATTGGCGTTTTAGAAATTTTCAGAGATATAAAAAAAAATCATTATAATAAAAAGGTCCCGTTGAGGTCGATTGAGTCCAAGGGCACACTCACCATGACAAAGGGAGAGTCCTAGTGTACACTCAACATGATATAAGAAAAGTCCTCGAATAAACTCAACATTATATGGGGATAGTTCGAGAATACACTGACCTATATGGCTGCTTAAAGACGTCGGGGTTCTCACAGGCAAACAAAAGTTTACACATTCCAACGGCAGCCTCTTGTTGAGTTGTTCAGCCACAAATATGTTCGTTGTTCAAGCATCATTGAAATATGATCCCCAGATAGTTTTGAAGAGTGTTGGGCGTCTAGAAGCGACTTAAAGAATCTGCTTAACAAATTCCAATAGGAATATAACAAATTTTTTTTAATGCAGTTACATTTATTGTACCATGACTCATGACATTACATCTTTACTTCGTAACGAAATGTTATTTAAACATTACAGATTAGAAAACCTCCATTGTCGTTTACAATAATAGATCGGTTGATAAAGGGGAGGAAGTGGGGAAAGGGGTTGTAATCATGTATCGTGATAACAGAACCTTCCCGCGGTACACGCTGCTCGCCTCTCTACAAACACAGCCAGAGAGGCAGGCTTGAGAAAACAGAACGCTCCAACTTCCAGCGCGCGCTGCACACCACTTTGTTGCGCACTTTACTTGCAGATCGCACGGCGCGCATGATGTTTTTACGCACATCTGGTGTTCTTACGTCTGCTCGCTCGCATGCACGTGGCCGTTACATATTGACTGTCACAAGACATTCGTCTCACTCTGTCTGTGTCTTGACACCAGCTTTTTTATTTTGTTGACATTGACATGTGGTTGGAGCGTTTCGTTGTTGTAAGTAAATAAGATCTTTTCGTAGATGATAGGCGCCGAATCGCTCACGTAAATGTAGTCGATATCCTGTTATTTAACGGGATCTCAATTTCTCACATAAATATACGCACCATCCTGGAAATTAAAGAGGTAAAAATTTCTCACCTAAATGTAGGTACCATAAGTTAATTTAACGGAGTCTCTATTTTTAACAAATTGTAGGTACCATCCCGGAATTATTTTGTATTCGGTTACGATTTAACGAGATATTTTATTTTTTAAAGAAATGTATAAGGTTCGTGTACTCCTTTCTCATATGTTGTTGATATTTGTATCACATCACTAATGACACTATTCCAGTGATGACGAATCTATAGCTCGCGTGCCACATTCAGCACGTGGAACCTTAGCCGTAACGCGACTAAAGTATTACTTCCTTTAATCAAACCAGCTAAGCCTAACTCCAATACCGTGGCGTCACTAGGGGGGGTGCGGGCGGTGGGGGCGGGCCATCACAAGGGGTGACACCAAAATGAAAAAAATTATGTATTTTCCTATTATTTGGCACTGAAAGACTCGGAGGAGTGTTCTATGGGGTAAGTCGTGAGGGGGTGCCACCATGAGCTACCGCCCCTGGTGACACCAACCCTAGTGACGCCTCTGCTCCCATAGTCGGGTTTCATTGGAGTGTTGACACTTTGAAATAAGTGAGTCGTTTTTGGTTAGATTTTGAGCCCCGCGGTGACCGAAAAGTTTCGCCACCACTGGTCTTATATAACATCACATATGACGCCAAGCATCATTTATGACCCTATAACGTCACGCATGACGCACTGCTACGACTGTATAAAGTCTAAATTACGTACTAACCGTGTGACTAATGAGGAGAACGGGATCAGAATTCCAACATAAATTGCGTGACTTCATTTTTTTTCGAAAAAGACAAATTGATGCATTTTCACCACACCTTAATAAGGCCTACCAACCCGTGTGCGCGTCTGGTCTGCCAGGAATATCATTAGATTAATTAACACCATTTCCAGATTAGCCAGTGAGGTGAAATTCTGGGACCCAATAATCGTTCGTGGGTTCGCAGCAATAGCTGAACTAAAAAAAATCAAAGAATAAATTTATAGCTCTATAATCAAAGAATAAAGTTATAGCTCTATAATCAAAGAATAAAGTTATATAGCTCTATAATCAAAGAATAAAGTTATATAGCTCTATAGTCAAAGAATAAAGTTATAGCTCTATAATCAAAGAATAAAGTTATAGCTCTATAATCACAGAATAAAGTTATAGCTCTATAATCAAAGAATAAAGTTATAGCTCTATAATCAAAGAATAAAGTTATAGCTTTATAATCAAAGAATAAAGTTATAGCTCTATAATCAAAGAATAAAGTTATAGCTCTAACTTTGTTCTAATGGCTGATAACTTGATCATTGTCATTTTTTAAAATCCTAATCTTATACTTTGTAATCGGCACAGCTTCTCAATTCTAGATTCCTATATAAAATATCAAATGTATAGTGTTTTGTTTCCTCAAGTTTACCAATGGTTTAAAAATATTTGTTTTTACATCTCGAACGTGGAAAGTAAGAGTACCGGGCGCGCGCTGATGCAGGAAAAACGTTTTGATTCCCCTGGCTGGCTGGCCGGAAATAATTCTGTGGCTAACCCACTCACCAGCGTACCAATCTGTTCAGTTCAGCTTCTGTAACCTACACCTGGCGGCAATGTCTTCAGAATCCACTCCCCCTCCCCCACTCACACATACACACACACACACACACACACCACACACACACACACACAACATGGTTTGCGTTCTTACCGCTAAGCCCACTGGCAGCCACACGCTAAATATGAAAGACATTTAAAAAACCGGACATCTCTGGGAAGGCATTAGACTTACCTGCACGCCTAGATTTACTCTGACAGGTACGCCGGGCGTTAGGGTATAACGGCTCCCGTGCAGACAGGCGACTCTGGCCTTTTGAAACCCAGGCGCTGGCTGATATCCCCATTCAGAATATACATTCTCTAAGGTCTTTGGATGCTGGAGAATGAAATAGCTTTGATATTGATGGTGAATGAAATAGCTTTGATATTGATGGTGAATGAAATATCTTTGATATTGATTGTGAATGAAATAGCTTTGATTTTGATGGTGAATGAAATAGCTTTGATATTTATGGTGAATAAAATAGCTTTGATATTGATTGTGAATGAAATAGCTTTGATTTTGATGGTGAATGAAATAGCTTTGATATTGTAGTGAGTGAAATATCTTTGAGATGCGGTTCAACATCAAGTCCTGTATTGATGAGACGTAATATCCCTGTTTAAGAGGAGGTCGGTAGAGTTACAGAAATGTCAAAGAACCTAACGTCCTTGTATGATAAATACGTAATATTAAACTTCCTGAAATGTACACAAAGTATTTTATTATTAAAAATCCTCAAATCCCCTTTTTACATCGTTCCCTTTTCCAAAATTAAAATAAGAGCTAAAACAATGACGTCAAATAATATCTTTTTACGGCGAGAAATTTTAGAAAGCAGGGCACCAAATTACTGCACCAAAAAATAACTCTTTTCGAGCGTCCGCATGAAATTGTTAAATTAATAATAGTTTGGAGTGTGTTTAATGTTAATCTGGAAACCAAAATGTTTATGATTTTTAAGTCTATATTTTCAATTTTTAAAAAAGCAGAGTGATGTCCCTTAGCGTTAGGCCACAGTGAGTCAGTCAGTGATAATTGAGGGTAAATATATATATATATATATGATTTGTAACAGAAGGGTATTTATTGACGATCTTTAAGCGTGATGAAACTAAAAAATAACAACTCTATGCGTTTTCTCACACTTCCTCCATCCATCACTCATTCACTTCCTCTTCCACTACCTAAGCCACCCTTGATCTTCCACTACCTATGCCACCCTTGATCTTTCACTACTTATGCCACCCTTGATCTTTCACTACCTATGCCACCCTTGATCTTCCACTACCTAAACCACCTTTGATCTTCCACTACCTAAGCCAACCTTGATCTTCCACTACCTATGCCACCCTTGATCTTTCACTACCTAAGCTACCCTTGATCTTTCACTACCTAAGCCACCCTTGATCTTTCACTACCTAAGCCACCCTTGATCTTTCACTACCTAAGCCACCCTTGATCTTTCACTACCTAAGCCACCATTGATCTTTCACTACCTAAGCCACCCTTGATCTTCCACTACCTAAGCCACCCTTGATCTTCCACTACCTAAACCACCTTTGATCTTCCACTACCTAAGCAACCCTTGATCTTTCACTACCTAAGCCACCCTTGATCTTTCACTACCTAAGCCACCCTTGATCTTCCACTACCTAAGCCACCCTTGATCTTTCACTACCTAAGCCACCCTTGATCTTCCACTACCTAAGCCACCCTTGATCTTTCACTACCTAAACCACCCTTGATCTTTCACTACCTAAACAACCCTTGATCTTCCACTACCTAAACCACCCTTGATCTTTCACTACCTAAACCACCCTTGATCTTTCACTACCTAAACCACCCTTGATCTTTCACTACCTAAACCACCCTTGATCTTCCACTACCTAAACCACCCTTGATCTTCCACTATCCCCTCCCCAATACTTCTCTGTTCCTTTTCACTCTCTCTCTCTCTCTCTCTTTCTCTCTTTTCCCCCATCCATCTCCCTTTCTCTCTTTCTCTCTCTCGCATGCTCTCTATGTATGTCTGTCTCTCTCTTTCTCTCTGTCTTTCTTTCTGAAGTACTCCCTGAGATTTTAAAATTATTCTTTATGATTGAATAGTCTGCACTGTAATCCAAATGCTAAATAGCAGGTCGTGGAAATATTGCAAAGATCATTTATCCAAAAGCCCGAGCGCTGAAATTATTGAACGAAATGTATTTGTTATTCATCGCACTTATTATCTGCATCCCTTCTTTTTCCTTAAATAAAAAAACATGTATTAAGTGGACACATAACAAAACCGATTATTTACATAACATTTATGTCCTATCATTTTCACAAAAACTTAACGTTAAGGAAGAATGCTTTAAAAAAACATTTAAAAACGTCTTAATTTACGTCTATTTAAAAAAAATGGGGGCGCGGTGGTCGAGCGGCAGCGCGCTTGGCTGGCGTACTGAGAGTCACGGGTTTTAGGCAGGGCCTTGTTCCCGTATCTAGGGCGTCCCTGAGTCCACCCAGCTTCGAATGGGTACCTGACATCAGTTGTTGAAGTGAAGACGGCTGGGCATTGTGCTAGCGCTAGTCATACAATTACAATGGCTATGAAACATTGTGAACGCGCATCACTTGCCCCATAGGCCAGCGTTATCTGAATGTAATTTAGGTTCCTCTTTCAGATTAATGACATTTGTGATAAAATGCCAACATAATTAAGTCAGGAATTCAGTTGTCCTTAGTTTTATATCCGATAGCCATAATAAATGTTTCTTCGTCGGTTAGTTTGTTTGTTTGTAGCAAAGAAAATCCATTTATTCAGAGAAGTAATTAGGATTATTGCCAGGTCAGGGCTAGAAGTTGTGCACCATTCATCGAAAAAATCTGAGAGCTCTGCAATGTTCCATCCAAGGTTTTTTGGTCCATGTGCAAAGTAAAAAAAAACTCGTGTTTTAGCACAGCATCTATTTGTTGTGCAATATTTAACAAAATTTGCTGCGCGTCGGTCAAATATCTGCGCGGGGAACATTGGAGGGAACATTGGAGCTCTGCTGAAAATTCCGTCCTTCCTTATCAAGAAAAAGGTGGCGCCCAGATTCCCAGAACTGACCGGATAGTACCACTGTCTATCCTACATGACTTTAATATGAGTTAATACACCATGTCAACGGAAACGGATCCAAGCCTATAGTCCAAAAGATATACCAATTAAATTGTTAAAATTAATTTGGAGTTTGTCAAACAAGACAACTAGGGAGGAGAAGACAGGAAGCGTTATTATTTTTTTTAATGATAAATGGTAGGGTTTGTGCCCTACAACAGTACAAATAAGTTCACGACAAGGTGTCAAGAAACAGATTTTTTTAAAGGTTGCTTGGTGTTTTGTTTTACTTAAAGAAAAAAAAAGAATGGTGCGGTTAGCTCAAGGTGGTAGGTAGAATGCAGACATATTATTTATTCCATCTATTTTTAACTCACGTTTTTCGTTTACCTTCGCTTTCTTCCTCCACCAAAATTCCGTCGTTTCTGAGCGTTGTTTTGTGGCTTTTCCCAATACGCTGGTGCCAAGAGTCGGTCACCTCCCTGAATGAACTCGGAATCAACGCATGACGTGTAGGGGACGTGTGAGTTAACGGTGGCTTGGTGGCTTGGTGGACTTGTGGCTTGGTGGATTTGTGGCTTGGTGGATTTGTGGCTTGCTGGATTTGTGGCTTGGCGGCTTGGTGGCTTGTTGGCTTGGCGGCTTGTGGCTATGAAGGGTGGAACGCTGGGATGACGTAGGAGAAGGGGAATAGTGTGAGATGACATTCTTTGATGGATCTCAATAATGGAAAACTGTTTTAATTAAATCTTCTAAATAAAAGCACTTGATAAATTGAACGTGACAGAACTTTATAATTAGAACAATCCAAACAAAAAGTATTTAAATGATTGTCTTTCTGAATTTAAAAAAAGACGACGACGAAAAATGTAAGATTTTTTGTTGTCGTTAATCCTGTAGTCACTTGCGGAGAAAAGCGTTTATGTTAATTCACGTTTCCAACAATGAAAAGTACACACATTACTCGAAATGTGCTGAATAGTATAGGGTAATCTAAGGATATCAGGAATCGGGGATATCACTTATATATGAGCTGGATGGATACCTCCAATACTCTCTAAGGACACATCTCTGTGGTTTTACCCTCATACTTTTCATTTTACAGTCAACGAATGAACCAAAGACAAAATCTTTTGCTGAGACATTAGTATTTCCATTATGTTTTCACTTCCAAGCATCTTAACACACCAAAAGATCATCTTATTTTAAAGTCTTTTACCTTAAGCACGTAGATTCAGAGTCAAAATATCAACATTTGATGTATTTTTGTTGTTGAATATTTTAAATGTACAATAAAAAATATAAAATATGAAGATTATATAGAGGTGGTCCCAGCAGAAAATATTAATTGTATATGGACAAGTTGATAATATCGGGAATCGTGAATGGCTGTGTATATTATAACGCAAAATTGGGATGTCTCTGTGTATGTGAAATATGTGTGTTTATTTTATGTGTGTGTGTGTGTGTGTGTATTATGTCCTATGAGCCTGTGTGTCGTGTATAGGTGATTGGTTACCAGGATACAGTTAACATTTGGCAGGTTTACCTTTGCTTCATCCATATGACTTCTCGGCTAACTAACAAGTGTGCGTGTGGGGGGGAGGGGGTGGGGTACTTGAAACGGATTGTTGACCATTCTCTAATCCACCCGAGTTCCAGCTGACCTGCAGAGAAGGTAACTCCCATCGAAGTCACGTTCATTCTCCAATGCCAAGGCTTTAATTTATAAACTCTTCCTTTATGTTTATTATGTGTTTTAGACAGATAATTCAACGAATCCCTTCCCTTTTTCTTTCCGACGCAGTTTAATTAAAAAGTCACAATCAAAATCCTATACATCTTGATGCCAGATATGCCTTTGAGATATTTTATGTCAGTAAAATCTGGTTCTTACTTTGCTCGTGTGATTGTTTTGTCGTTTTTACCTTATACTTATTTTTTTCTTTTCGAAATTTTCCTATCTAGAATAGTATCAATGCTTAAACTTAGTTTGTAAGTACCAGAATGATAAACTGTATTCTTCATTTAGGGCACCTTAAAATTCCCTTTCCTTTTTTTAAAATGTAAAATTACGAAACGTGTGAAAATGCTGGTTTAATTAACAAAAATTTCGGGGTGTAGATCTAAAGTACTTCCACAAGCAAACAATGACGCAATCAAGCAAATTTAAAGTACTTCCACAAGCAAATAATGACACAATCAAACGAATTTAAAGTACTTCCACAAGCAAACAATGACACAATCAAAAGAATTTAAAGTACTTCCACAAGCAAACAATGACACAATCAAACGAATTTAAATTACTTCCACAAGCAAACAATAACACAATCAAACGAATTTAAAGTACTTCCACAAGCAAACAATGACACATTCAAACACATTTAAAGTACTTCCACAAGCAAAGAATGACGCAATCAAGCAAACACACAAGCAAACCCACCCAGTGAAGGAAAGTTCTTCTAATAATTTTACTGGTTTCAGGCACCAGCACACCTCTCTATAATGTAACGCCCTCCCCCCCCTTTCCTCTCCCTTCTCCAGATCTTTTCCCCATCCACCCGATCCCCTCCCCCTCTCTAAAACTCGTGTCTAATGTATAACAATAACATAAGAGTTAACGCGTGTTCTCAAACCAAGAGATTTCGGAGGAATTGGGGGGAAAAAAACGAAAAAGAAAAAACGAAAGGGAAATGCCGGATGCCAGGGACGGTTACTGGAGTGGTTCTAACACTGCTTGAGGAGACACATGGTTACTTAAGCTACATGTACTTGGAACATTCTCAAAAATCGCGTGGCATCAAGTCATGGAAAGTTTTGATAACGAGAGATACGAAGAATAGTTGAGTTGCTAAATTTAATGCCGCCTGGGGGAGGGATAGAGTTTTGGCAACCCTGCTCGGCATCAAGTAAAGAAAAATAAATTCCACGACACTAAATGAGAGAAACAATCGATATTTACAAAACAACGAAGAATTAATGTATTTAAATTTGATGCTCCAGTAAAACTAACGCCAAGCCTATATTTCATTGTTTAGATACTAATGTCTGAATATCATAAAAAGTTGCAAAATGTGTAATTATATAACCAACCAAGGGATCAATGTTATAAAAATTTCAACTTAATGTTCCACGTGTCTATTTTAAAGTTGATCCCATAAACACCGGAGAAGGTTAATCAGTGTGATAAAATACAAAATAAATGGAAGCTTTATTAATTAAGTACTACGATGGTGAACGTTTCGGCTAAGGCCTTAGTCACTACACATACGCAAGTATTAAAATTATATTTAAATTTTCTATAGATATATAATGTCTTACTAATTTAAATTTTCTTGATATAGAACGCATACTTTTGTATTAGTTAGTTAATACATGTTCCATATATTGTTTGATAAAACAATTTGTTCGTGTATTTTGTATTTTATTTAAAAGCTTGATCGCAGTCCTACTCTACATTAATCAGTGTGGGATGAAAGGAGATTAACTCGAACATTCTTACCGACCGTGAGTGGCAGCTAGATGTGTTTGGGTAGAATGGTGGGTGAGACAAGTACGGCAACCAGCCTGATAGAAAGAATCAGTGCACTTAAAAGTATCGCTCATGAAAAGATGAAGTACGGTATTATATTTTACTCATTCATGCCCGCTTAGTTACGCTCATCTCTGCCTCTAGGCAACTCTGAATTTTCTCAACGATACTTTAAGTGTAGCAAGTCTGAATAGATAGTTTCGCATCGGCTCCTGACTGCGTGTTATGCTGATATGTACTTTGAAGAACCCTTGCAACAAAACTTTCACGTTATTCCCCCACGCTGTTGTCTGCCTGGTCCACAGGTATACGAGACTTTGTGTGGGGGAGGCTGGGGGGAAAGGAATGGGGCTTTGGGGAGGGAGGGAGGGGGAATAAATTATGCATAAGTATAAAGGAGGGAAAAAAAACTACCGGTGCCAGGAAGAAGAAGCGTTGTGAGGTGGGTCTAACGCGGTGGCGCGGGGATGTTTCGTGTTCCAGAAATAATCGAGGATACAGGTTCGTGAGGCCTTCCCGAAACTTTTCTCTTTTTTTTTCCTTCTTGGTGTCTTTTCTTTTCTCATCTTCCATCTCTGACTTCTTACCTTGGAAGCGTGTGTTGCTGTTTTTTTTTCGTTTCGCCGGTAGAAGAAGCCGTTGCTGGTGTGAGAGGAGGTTGTGTCAGCGAGGGAGATGGCCAGGGGTAAGGGGGTAGCCGCGGACGTCAGTCGTCCAAACGTTCGGTCAAGTGAATTATTCCTGTTGATTGTTGGATTCTGTGAAATGTGATTCTGGAAATTCTTCGTCTTCGCGGAGTCTTGGTCAGATGTGGCTGAGATTGACGCTCACGGCCGACGTGTTGCGTGTCTTCACTCTGTGTTGAGCACCGCGCATGTGTGTGTGTGTCTATGTGTGTATTCGTATATCCCTGCGTGTATATGTGTGTCACTGGGTGTATGTTTCCATGGCTGTACCTGTGTGTCCCATGCTATATGTGTGTGTTTCAAAGTGTGTTTGTGTGTAAACCCCTGCGTAAGTGTGCGTTTCCCTGCATGTATATGATTATGAGTATCCCTGGGTGAACGTGTCCATCGCTGTATGCGTGTGAGTCCCACGGTGTGTGTATGTGTTTCTTGTTAGTGTGTTCCTTAAGTTTATATGTCATTGTGTGTGTCTCTATGTGTTTGATTTTTTGGTGGGGGGGGGGATACAACTAAAGATCTGTTTAAGTAAAATGATTTTTTTTTAAACTAGAAATGTTGCATTTTGTCTCATGCGCTCCATACTGTGAAGCTATTTTTAGTTGCTTTTACCGAAGTTTTTGTTTTACGGCTGCAGTTGGTATATCCCATAACCTTCGTGTGTAGATGTGTATGCGTGCCCTGGGGCATCTGCCCCGATTTATGTTTATTATGCTCTCCAATCGATAACGTGTTCTCCAATCACCGAGTGTGTATCTTGGCGGTGTCTGCGTTTGAGACTATGCATTTTTTAAAAACTTCTTACGTGTCGGATCAAACACAGATGTTGCGAATGACCTACATTGTGTATATACCGAGGCATTTTGGATACGACAGGCCGTACTTCTGCCAACAAGCTTTAAGTTATCATTTACTTACATTAAGTTTTTACTCAGACCCTAGATATTTAAGTTATTAGTTAAAATTAATGTGCAATTCATATTGTGATTTTAAAATCTTCTTTGGGTATGTAGTAGTATCGAGGAATCGTTGGATCACACGCAATAACTTTTGGATATATTTAATTTTTCCTAATATAAATATGAAACTCTGAAAAAATGGTTCGCCTAATACAATTTCTTGTGATATAATTTAAATTGTGAACAGTGCAATATTTTCTTGTGTTAAATGACATTACGAAACATCTAGTATGACAGAAATAATGGTCTCATCTTGAAACTGACCACTCACCCCCGTATATTTCCCGATATCATGATTTCGTCAAAGTCTCGCAAAAACCCGTCCCCCCGCGGGGGCAAAGCAGGTGACCAGCCCAGCATCCCGAGTCCGTCAGACATCGCCAGGAAGCTCGCCACATCCCCGGCGTCCGTACATTCGACATCTCCGGCGTCCCCCTCGTCATCTCTTGGGAACAACTCCTCCTCTCCGCAGACGACGACAAATTTCGGGCGAGACGAACTTGTACACAACCCTTATGATGACCTAAGTCTGTACACAAAGCAGATCAACGCCGTACACAAACCTGGAAAGAGCTCTTCTGAGTCCTCAGGGCGCGACCCTATAGGTGGACTCACAAAACCCCAAGGATCACTGTATGGGTTCGGCCACCAGACTCTCAATGAACCGAGTGGATATCACGGATACAGCAAGCCGTCCTTCCATGAATCCAGATCTGAATATTACGGAATTGGCCCACCGAGGTCAGTGGATCATTTTCTGGGATCCGCTCCTGGATATAACGGACGCAGCAATCAACACAGAACAAACGAAGGACTGGAACCGTCATATCATGTTTACGGTAGACCCACACTGGCCGATGCCCCTGCAAGACCTGGCTACTTGGAATACAACAAATCCAGACCGTCTGATGCATTTGGATTTTACACCTACGACACCCCGACCAGTTCGGCCCAGGTGAGACCCTACGGCTCTGACCGCGCGAGGTCAGTGGAACCTGTCGGATACAAGTCCATCAACAAGGATCCAGCTCCACAGGATAAACTACATCAGGGCAGATCGCCTTTCATCTATACGGGACACGTGTTCGGGCAGCCACGTGAGACCGGGTACACGCCCACTAGAGGGTTTTCTCATCAACACGAGATAGCGACCAGCTTCCTCAGTTCGGACGGCCAGCCCTCGTACAGCAGCTCGTCGCGGCACACGCCCGGCGATAAGTCTCGTCCAGGGATAAGTCCTCAGGGCCACACGTGGTCTGATGCTAAGTCTACAGTGCCGTCTGAAGACAGCAGAGACTATGACCAAGGTCACGTCAACGACCTGTCTTACCTAACATCGACGCCAAAGCGCAGACCAGTTCCACCCCCACATTTCGACCCCTGGTCACTGGTGGACCCACGAGCCGCGCCGCCGTCTCGAGATCGACCCCTTCGTCTAAAATGCGATCTTTTGGCCAGATCGGAGGAGAGAAGCCAAAGTATGAGCCCAATAAGCCACAGCAACACGCTGCGCAGCGATGACTCCTGGATGCGAGATACTAAGACGCTGCCCGGGAAGCGAGACCAAGAGCCGCTGTACTGCGACGTTCCGATTGAGACACGAGCGTCCTCCGCCTCGCCGTTTCGTTCCCGAGACCACGAGACAGAACCTTCGACCGGGAAGCATCACAAAGATTCAAAAGGAGGGGCCCAGGATACGAGAACCCACGGGCACCACCACCACAGCTCCGCCAACCAGCATGGGCTCGCCGCCACCTTGAACTACCACCAGCAGCTCCGGAAAGAGCTGGGCATGCCCCAAGCGCACCCCAGTCCAACCAGCACCCCCACATACGGCATGTCGGCGCCCTCCTACAACTACCAGTATTCCAACATCATCACCCCGCTGCCGAGTTCCAGCGACAGCAGCCTTCACGCCTCGGCCGACAGCTCGCCTGTAACCCCGACGATGGCGTCCCCCCAAGACTACAAGGCGTCGCTTGGGTACGAGGCCAACCTGAAGAAATATCACGACGCTTTCCAGAGCCTCCACGGCCATTGCTCAACCCCACACCTTCCGTCGGCCACCCTTTCCCTCTTCGAACAGCCGCTGTCCGGCTCCGACCCCAATCTTCGAAGCGACTTGAAACAGAATCTCAACCTGCCCTACTACGACAACATCTCGAGTGCGAGGTCAAGGCCGAACTACACCGGAACAACGAACTACGTCAACGAGACCTTGGCCTTTGTCGATCACCACGGACCGCCCAAGCTCCCCAGCAGATCGACGAAATCCTCCTCATCGCTGCCCACGTCGACCACATCAGCGATGACCAGTTTCTACCACCCGTCCATCGATCACTACGACCGACCGTCACCTTCGACTTCACCACTTTCATCCGCATCAGCGCCGGGGTCCACCAAACATTCGCAGTACACGCCTCCAACCGCGCACTACTTCTCAACTCTACCCAGGAACACGTCAAATTCTCAGACACAAGCTCAGAATTCTATTTATAGCCTCCAGCGACGAGAACCCAGCTACGAAGAGATCGAAAATATCACCCCGTATAACAGCGACAAGTCAAATTCGAGTCAAAATTCATCGAAAAGTCCTGTGTTTGGGAAAAGTCTGGATTCGAGCCTAAATCTTTCCTCGCCATCTTCGCTCAAGCTTTCAAATAAGAATAACAACAGCAGCAGTGGCTGGAGCGGCTACCAAAGTAAAGACAAGTCATCGGGCCAGGATCTAAGTCTGAAAGTGACTGCGGCAGAAGTAGATTCGGGCAGAGGTCACGCGAACGCCCCCATCAGCTCCCACCACGGAGACGACAGAGCAACTTTGACATCGCATAAACCGAAGAAAGGTATTTTTGGCTTCGTGTCAGAGAGGGCCCATCTGTTTGAACAAGGGAAAACGGAAACATCTTCACATAAACAGAGAGGAGAGCCAGACAAGGGCAAGGACGCGGGAAAGCTTAAGAAGTTGGATTCTAGCGCGGGGTCTAAGAGTGCGAGACAAATCAGTGACACGGCGGAGGAGCAGAAGAGACACGACGAGAGGCTAACGGAAGGCGATAAGTTGTCATCAGCGTTGACCACCACGGTGACATCATCACCCTCGACGATTTCGGCTGCGTCGCTCACATCATCTCCACCCTCGCGTCCAGCTCGGCTGTCTAACCCCGAGGAAGGCTCTCGCGACGTGTTGGCCCGTGATGGGGCCAGGTCAAACAACAGGGCCATGGCCACCAGCATGCACGAGGCCGTCAACGTGGATGTCGAGGCCTTCAATGACTTCCTGCTCAGCTCGTGCACGTACCCGTATCACCTGTTCTCTAGGAGGAAGAAACCGTTACCGGGTGAGTAAAAATCTGTGTGAGATGCCTGCATCGCGTGTACGCACCTACTAACAACTAAGAGCATGTTTTCCTCTTGGTCGATACTCATTGATCTTGTATTGCAGTACGCCATGTAGTGTTACATTATTACAGATTAAATTATTTTAATAAGTTCTGGTCCATTTGGCATTTGGAATCAATATCTATTACCGTATCGAATAGTAGTGACTGCAATTTTGTATTAACAAAAATCTGTACCCTTGTATTAACAAAAATCTGTACACTGTATATAAAATGAATATTATTAAACGTTTATTTTCGTTAAGTTTAAAAAATGAGAGTGCATGTTTGAGCCTAAGTTGAGAATACCATTGACCGACCTAAAATTGTTATATTCTCGGTATAAAGCACATGAGCAAAGCAAGTGTTTCAACTCACCTCAAACAATGCGCCATGACAAAAATATCTAAGAACAAAACGTTAATGATTGAAATGAGCGAAACAATAACAGCCAAGTGTGTGAATGCCACATGCAACGCCTCACTTATAAATAGATCAAAAGAAAGTTTCGCCACGAATAAATATAATTAATAACATATTTTTATTTCAATTTTCCCTGCTTCTAACACACACATTATAAAAAAAATAATTAAGTCACAGTGTCTAAGACGATTCGTCACCAAACACATTAGTAAATGAAAGGCTTTGGTTTGCATACTAACACGGGTCGTCTTCAGTACACCCGCCACCTCACCCCGGCAATAGTACAATCTTGGGATATAGTCCAATCATGTGGTATAACATCCTATCATGTGATAAATTTACTATCATCTTCTTTCCATAAAACCTCGAGACCGATATACCAACATAAACTTTGACTTCCCAGAAATGTCTTTTTAAAAACAGCTAATTCGTGACGGAATACTTTAAAAGAAAGTTTTCAAATAACCGCGCGCAC
This sequence comes from Ampullaceana balthica, assembly GCA_944989445.1. NCBI lineage: Eukaryota > Metazoa > Mollusca > Gastropoda > Lymnaeidae > Ampullaceana > Ampullaceana balthica. The sequence continues at coordinate 404,161 of CALYLW010000006.1, read as the reverse complement.
AACTACACTACCCAGCTTTGTATTCTCCTAACAAAATGCCTGGCGTCTATTGCTCGGACCTCGTGTAGCAGTCGGTCAGGACCTTCCGGAACTTGCTGTTGTAGGTGAAGTGGATACAAATGTTGAAAGCCGCGTTGAAGTTGGCGATGAGGGTCGTGAACACCATCACGAAGTTGTACAGGTTCTGCAGCCGCTTCCCGAAGTTGAACTCCGGAACGATCAGCCTCGCGATGGACTGACTCACGAGCGGGAGGGTGCACACCACGTACAGGGCGGCCACTGAGAAGACCGCCTTGACCGCCCTCGCCTCCTTACCTGTAAGTCTGGAAGACTTCAGGCCCGACGGGTTCTGCGTCTTTCCCCCGGTTTTCTCGAGGGCCTCCTCCTGGTGACCCCCGGCGGAGGCCGACAGATTTCGCCGGAACCTGGACGCGGCGGCTAGTTTGATTGACAGGACTACGAGAGATACGACGATGACCGCCAGCGACGTGTTGGGGACGATGTTCTTGTTGACGATGTCGTTGTAGGCCAGGGTGAACTTCCTCTCCTCCCTCTGCCAGATGTACATCCGGGTCGTGTTCGTCCTGGGGTCGAGCACGTAGCCGATCCCTTGGGTGAAGAACATCGGGAGGTGGAGCACGGCCACGACGAGGACGATGGTGACCAGAGACACGTACGTCCTGGAGGCCGTGAAGATGCTCTTGAACTGCAAGGGCAAGGCCACCAGGCAGCAGCGCGCCACGGCGATGTAGGCGGTGATGACCACGGTCGTGTCCTTGAAGATGACGCTGTAGAGCGCAAAGTTAACGGCGAACGGGATGATGTCAATCGCCCAGGGCTGGGTCGGGTAGATGATGAGCATGAGGTAGCTGCCGTAGCTGAGAAAGGCGGTGAGGGTCGAGTAGCAGAAGTCGGAGACGGACAGCGTAAAGAAGGAGAAGCTGACTATGTCGCCGAGGCCAACCTTGAGGAAGACGATCATGTTGACGAGGTTGGTAACCGTGCCCACGAAGGTGATGGCCAGTCCGAACGGGTAGTAGAAGTAGTCGGAGCCTCTCAGCGTCTGTAGGGAGATGGGGTCAACCAAAATTGTGGCCGCCACGACAAGGCCTTGGGATCCCTGTGACGCGGTTTCGATTTCAACGGGGGCCATGGTTGCAATGTTCAAATGGAGCAAATCTAGGTTTTAACTTGTTTGATTCTTTGTGAGCCTGATTTTTGGCGTTACCAATGACGTGGTGGCTTTTGGTTGCGTTTTTTTACGTGTATATCCTATTGTTTTTAGCAGTAAATACAGGTAATTTAAAAAAATTATTACTGCTCAACACAATTTATACAAGTCACCTCTTTCTGTAGTGTTTTTTTACTGTTTCTTCTTTGAAGAACTTGGAAAGTATCATTTGTAACTGTTTTTTTTATGGCATTACAATTTCAAAAGGCAAATGTTGGAGACTATTAAAGTAAACCCGCAGTTTGTTAACGGTGTGGGAAGAGTTTTTTGTTATCGCTCTGATTTTCTTTTGATACCGTCCAATTTTATGTATGATCTCGAGCCATTAGACAATATACATAAAGTCTACGCAAAATGTCATTGATGAAACCATCGAAATATGAACGGAATCGGCTCTTCAATGACAAAGTACGCGTTGAATCGTCCGTGCTTAATTGCACGGCGAACGTGTAAATAGTAATTATGCTAATTGCTTTAAACACAGAACATAGCCTCTGGGGCCCGTATCAATAGTTGCCCCCATTAAAATGCCACCATTGGCTGCTCGCTATCCTACAGGGTTAAATTATAATTACACGACTAATCACGCATTCAGTTGTCATAGCCTGCATTCTCCTACACCAGTAGATATCTGTATTAATAACTAATTACGTGTTGCCTGTCAATAGACTTTCGATGCATTTACTAGCACCTAATTGTACAGTAAATCTAAATTGGTTTTGCCTCTTTGATTGCTGTTTTAAATAAGAGGGTCACCCAGTTTGATTGGCTTTGTGGTTTAGACAGTCAGTTACAAGGGGTTTTTTTTTGGGGGGGGGGTCGAGATTCGTCGTCAAGTCAATATTGACAAGCGTGACGAGTGCTTGTTGGTCAAATATTGACGAGTGCATGCCCTGCGTGGTATGTCATGTGTGAAAAACTTCAGATACGCCAAGCGGTTTCCTGATTACGGTGCTAATTTGTGTTCTCGTCATCTTAGCCTCGATCCTAGACAAGTAGTTTTGATATATAACCATCCTCGATATAAGACAATTAGTTCTAAAATCTAAAAGTTCATGAGTTGCTCTTTTTTTTTATAGAGAGAGAGGGGGAAAAAACAATTTGCACTCCTGATATTAATATAAATATTTATGAATTTATATTTCTACTTACCACCCTCGATGCTTAAAAATTATGTCTGTATCTGCTACTAGCATTTACATTGTCGATAGGTTCTCTATGTTCTGTTTTCACAGACAGTAAAATACGTTTTGAACCTGTTTGTATTCGAGTGTTTATGATTTAGTTGCAAGGACTCAAGTTTCATATTTTTTTCAAGCAAGCTTTAACTTAAAGGAGATTGCCAACGGGACTCAAAAACATATCCGTAACCCAAGTATTTAGACAAAGCTAATGAAACAGCAAACACATACAGAGTGCAAAATAAAGAAGACATAAATTGCAGTGCAATTAAATTTAGAACTACTGATCCTTCTTATGTCTTAATAATGAATACTTCACTTGCCTTAAAAGAAACGGATGTTGTGTTACAAGAGAGATGGCTGCATGTGTCTTTAGAGACACAGTAGTTTTGTAGATCGGATGTGCGGCAAAGGCATAGAAAGTGCGAGTGCATAAATCATATAAATAATGGCGGCGGAGGTAGAAATGATTCTCTGAATCATAGAGAGATTTAAAATGTAATCGAATACACATATGAATGTTGATAATAGTGTGACGTCATGGATGTCAGGTTGTGTCAAACTTTACCATCACGAGATCGAATAAAACTTTATAAAAATATGTACTAACCCCGATGTTATAGTTAGCGCAAATACCACATCATCAGACTTTCCTGTCCACCTTTTAAATGCAATGAACTGATAAGCACTATAGGTTTTGTGGAAAATCCTGGGCGCAATTTTGTTTCTGGAACATTCGCTGGTGTTTTTGGTTTATACCAATTTTGTTTAAGTGACAACATGCGACACGCCTTGTCATCATTTGTTGACTTCAACACTGGAAAACTGGACGTTAGGTTGTCAGAACTTGCGGAGATTCTAATTGTTTTGCGTAGATTAGTCCAGGAAGTTTTTTATTATAATTTTTTTCTTTTTTTATTCTTAATGGCAGTGTTGATCAGTTTATGTTTATGTAGGTGAAATGACATGTAATAAGCTAAAATGGCGTGGACGTGATTGTGGGATTAACTGTGAGATTGTTTCACCGTTAACTATGATATGATTGTGGTCTTTAGAGTTAGTTGTATATAATGCCAGAGTTATTTGGTTAATAATTGTTGAATTATTACATTGTTAATTCTGTCATGTTTGTAGGGTTATTTGTAGCCACATATTTTGAGTTCTATTCGGGGATCATTTATTTATATATTTACATATTTATATATTTATATGTTACACTTTTATTAAAATGTGTTTTATTTAATTTTTTTTTAATTAAATAAAACAAACATTTTTATTAAAAAGAACATTTTGATTCGTAATTTTTACGAGCATTATTTTTTTTTCACCGGCGCATTTGATATCTCCTCATCGTGTGGATCCTTTTGACGTATCTACTGTCACATTATAGTGTCGAGCAAAAACAATTATATTACATTTGTGCTTTAGCCTGTTGTTCTTGTTGTTTTTGTTTTTTTAAGTCAAGGAATCGTTATTTCTAGACTCAATCCTTGGTGCTATAAACTCATGGCTGTGACGAGCACATCGTCATAGTGACTCGACTGTTACAAGAATAATCGTCATAGTGACTCGACTGTTGCAAGAGTAATCGTCATAGTGACTCGACTGTTGCACGAGTAATCGTCATAGTGACTCGACTGTTACAAGAATAATCGTCATAGTGACTAGGGCTGTCAATTTTGTTGAAAAAAGCTGCCCGGGTACCCGTGAAAATTTCGAACGGGTACCCGGGTTACCCGTTCTAAACTTAAACGTCGCATAATTTTCCCCGTCATGATCGCTATACAATGCAACCTAGCCACCATCCATGCACCTCATTTCACACTAGTAGTAGTAGCCAACGGCTTGCTTCCAGTAACATACTATTACTAATGCACTATAATTAACTATAATGCACTAAAAACTTTTATTCCCTTCCTGCTGTAAATGCATTCGTCATACTCATAAATGACAATAAACTGAACATGCAAACAAAATGTCTATGGCAATGACGTAACATTCAGTGTCATACCTGGAATGTTAATATCCACTTGGCGTCGGTAGTCAATGCTAAGGGCGATGACGTATGCTATACGGCGATAAATCTCAAGTGATCGTGCTTTGGTCAGTGGTACTGCTTTTGTTGACACCAAAATATTTCTGATTTTGGGTGGATCGGCGGTTTGTTTATCAAGATCAATTTTATGAATAACGTTCACATGGCGTTTTATCGCGTTTGGTTGCCACCCTTCACAGACACAATTTAATTACAATGGTTGCATTTTGCCGTGTCGCTGTCAACTTGATTGGCCTGATTCCACACGACGTCCAACCCATCTTATTAACTTTGGATGTATTATTAATATCAATTTTTGGGCTAGGCAAACACGTGTCAATGAACACAAGAAACACAAGCGAATGCAAGGGTGTGGGTTATAGCAGTGCTTCTTAAAGTGGGGGTCCGCGGAAGTTATCAAGAAAGGAGAGAAAAACATAATTATAATCCTCCAATTGCTATCAATAATACCAACCCTATAGAATTTGTCATTTTTGACAATAAGCAAATAAATGAAAGAAATAAAAGGAAATAAAATAAAAGGAAATATAATTCATTTCGCTACCATGTAAGTACAGGGAAAATAGTGCACCGGTTCCAGATGCAATGGACCGCAATGCAAAAAAATTTGAGAAGCACTGGGTTATAGGAGGGAAGAGAGGAGAGGGGGGGGAGAGTAGAAAAAACGGCATTAGATAGATAGTATCAATCGGTGACCTACTGTCGGCTATTTCAAAGCAAAGTTAGTTTCAAAGCAAGGGGGGTTTGAATGAACAAAAAAACAAACACGGCATCTTTCATCTCTGTGCAGTCCATCCTCACAGCCGACGTCTGCCCATCCTACACTGTTAGTAACTGTTAGTAACTATTCAATTTATGAAATTTAAATACTGACGACCTTGTACGAATTATTAGCACCAGTTTTTCTAGGTCACCACGTGTTAATGAACACAAGAAGTAAGGCGGATGTAAGGGGTGTGGGTTATAGGAGTGAAGGGAGGAGAGGGGGTAAATAAACAATATTAGCTAGTATCAATCGGCGTATTTCAAAGCAAAGTTAGTCAAAGCAAGAGTGTTTTTTTTATTAACAAACACAGCGTATTTCATCTTTAAGCAGTCCATCATTTATTTATTTTTTGGCGGAGGAGTTTTGTTCTCTTTATACGATTTTTTGTAAAGAACCATTTTTTTAGTGTGTTGTGTGATTTCTGTTTCAGGTTGAGAAAAAAAAGATATATCAATATACATTGTATTTGTTGGGATCCTATTTTATTTCCTGTTGACAGATATTTCTCCTTAGAAGTACTTCACAGCATATATTTGAAACAAAAATTTTCATTTGATAAATTGTTTCGCAAGCCACAATGTAAACACAAACAGCCGCATGGGAGCCGAAGTTTGGCCTACGGTTAATATAGACATAGAAGCAACATTTTCACGGGTACCCGGGCGGAATTTTACTACCCGGGTAATCACACGGCAACGGGTACCCGGGTCCCGGGTACCCGTTGACAGGCCTAATAGTGACTCGACTGTTACAAGAATAATCGTCATAGTGACTCGACTGTTACAAGAATAATCGTCATAGTGACTCGACTGTTACAAGAGTAATCGTCATAGTGACTGACTGTTACAAGAGCACATAGTCATAGTGACTGACTGTTACAAGAGCACATCGTCATAGTGACTCGACTGTTACAAGAGTAATCGTCATAGTGACTGACTGTCACAAGAGCACATCGTCATAGTGACTCGACTGTCACAAGAGCACATCGTCATAGTGACTCGACTGTCACAAGAGCACATCGTCATAGTGACTCGACTGTCACAAGAGCACATCGTCATAGTGACTCGACTGTCACAAGAGCACATCGTAATAGTGACTCGACTGTTACAAGAGCAGAAATTCCTATTGACTCATGTTTGAAGAAGCGCTGAAGACCTTGACTCATGCTATGAAATAAAAGCTGTACCACTGCGCAAAAAGTTAAGAAACACTTCTCTGATTCACTTGGCCATTGAGTATCAGCCAAATATGTCTCACCGTCTGAGATGATAAACGTTCCCCCATTCACTGGTGAACCCGTGCCTTTTCACCGTTAAATTCCATGTTAAACCCATTTTTCATTGTTAAACTCACTTTTCACTGTTAAAATCACTTTTCACTGTCCAGCCCACTTTTCACTGTTTAACCCACTTTTCACTATTTAACCCACTTTTCACTGTTTAACCCACTTTTCACTGTTTAACCCACTTTTCACTGTTTAACCCACTTTTCACTGTGTAACCCACTTTTCACTGTTTAACCCACTTTTCACTGTTTAACCCACTTTTCACTGTTTAACCCACTATTCACTGTTAAATCGCAGTTGCTTTGTTTAAGCCATTTTCCCCAATAACACCCACTTTTCACTGTCGAATTCAATTTTTCACTGTTAAACCCCACTTTTCACTGTTAAAAAAGATTTAACTTTTGGACACACATTCCACTGTTAAATTTCGGTTCACGGTCCCGTTAGCAGCATGACGAACGGGCGGCAAGTTAAATGAACGTGCAATTATTTTTTTTAAAACAATTCTCTCTTTTTAAATCCCTTATATTAACTTCGCGGCCGTCTCTCTCTGTCTTGGGCTCGGCGGGCTGGGCGGAAAAACAGAAGTCAAAAATGACCCACTTCCCATGATCCGATCAAACTGAAATTTGGCACACGGACCCGTCTGACCTAACAATGCATCGTATCAAAATTTCAGATCGATCAAACGTACCGTAATTAAATTAATGCATTTTTAGTTTATCCTTATATGAGGTATGTAATTCAAAATTCACTGTATGTTATTGTTTTTTTTCTTCCAGTTTCACGTGAGTTTGAGTTGACGCCGACCGTCGTGTTGACGCCGACCGTCGTGCCGACACCCCCTCACATCCCACCCCCATTTATTAAAGTCAAGGGACATCACTTGGTGTCAGTCTGTAAATGTTTGAAAATAATCAATACTGTTAGTTTTGTCTCATATATAAGGGATTTATAGTCAAAAACTTTGTTTTGACGGGTTTGTTTTTTAAATCCCTTATATTAACTTCGCGGCCGTCTCTCTCTCTCTGTCTTGGGCTCGGCGGGCTGGGCGGAAAAAAAGAAGTCAAAAATGACCCACTTCCCATGATCCGATCGAACTGAAATTTGGCACACGGACCCGTCTGACCTAACAATGCATCGTATCAAAATTTCAGATCGATCGAACGTACCGTAATTAAATTAATGCATTTTAGTTTATCCTTATATGAGGTATGTAATTCAAAATTCACTGTTTGTTATTGTTTTTTTTTCTTTCAGTTTCACGTGAGTTTGAGTTGACGCCGACCGTCGTGTTGACGCCGACCGTCGTGCCGACACCCCCTCACATCCCACCCCCATTTATTAAAGACAAGGGACATCACTCGGTGTCAGTCTGTAAATGTTTGAAAATAATCAATACTGTTATAGTTCTGTCCTCATATATAAGGGATTTATAGTCAAAAACTTTGTTTTTACGGGTTTGTTTTATTAACTGTTCGTCCAAACTGCCCGACATGGTCACCAGGTGAAATTACTTCTTTCTAAAAGCTGAGTATCGTTATAACCAGGTATTTGAATAAATGGTGACGTAATTACTGGCTGGGAAGCAGCGGCACGCGTGATTGACTCGACACGCATGGTTACGGGTGCTTTAACTGATCGCACAAGGAAGAGATGCAACATGCATGAAACTATTAACGAATCACGATTCAACAGAGAAGATATAGGCATAGATACGGGTTGAACTTGAACTTGAACTATCCTTTAACCCGTTGTTGGGTCGTTGGGGCACCATCGTGAACTGCTCACTAACACACGCCATTTGTCCCGGTCCTGTGCAGCCCTTTGAGAGTCGCTGAATGACAGGCCGGTCCACTCTTTGATATCGTCCTCCCATCTCTTCTTTTGTCTGCCTCTTTTCCTTCCTCCCTGGACTGTGCCTTGAAATATAGTTTTTGCGAGACCTCCAGTTCTTGTCATGTGTCCGTACCACCGTAGTTTCCTCTTCTTAATTTATGTGAGTAGGTCCTCGTAGGGGCCAATGACAGTACTTATTGTGTTGCGGACCGCTTCGTTTGTGATGTGCGCTGTGTAGGAGATGTTCAATATCTTTCTGAAACATCTCATCTCCAGCGCATTGATTCTTCTTTGGGGGTCTACAGTGAGCGTCCAAGCCTCACAACCATACAAAAAGACCGACATCGCCAGAGAGCGCATTAGCCGGATCTTTTTTCTCAGGGAGAGCTTCTTACTTTGCCAGATGTGCTTTAATTTACTCAATGCTGCCATTACTTGGGCTACTCTGGCAAGAATTTCTGGCTTTGAGCCTTCGTCGGATATTATGGCCCCTAGATATTTGAAGGTGGAGACTTCTTCGAGTTTTTGCCCGTTTATCCGAATCTCACTTGTGACTTTACTATTTGCCATGACCTTGGTCTTTTCAGCATTGATTTCTATGCCGCACGCCTTTGTTGTTTTCTCTAGCTTTGCGAGGAATTCTTTTAGTTCGTCCTCGCTACCAGCTAGGCCGTCAATTTCATCGGCGAAGCGTAGGTTGGTTATACTTCTCCCTCCGATGCTGACTGTTCCGACATGGTCTTCTAGCACATTTGTCATGATCCTTTCAAGGAAGAGGATGGGGGAAAGTAGACATCCTTGTCTGAAACCAACAGTGGTCTTGAACCAACCTCCCAGCTTGCTGTTGAAGAGTACTGCGCTGGTTGCTCTGTTGTAAAGGTTCTTCATCACCTCAATGAGGTTTGCATTTATGTTGAATTTGTGCATAGTTGCCCACAGTGCCGCATGCCACGCTCGGTCGAACGCTTTTTAAAGTCAATGAAGACATGATAGTCACTCTGGTTTACTATAGTAATAAGTTGTTTGTTTTATGTAAAGAACCATTGTAATAAGAGAATTCTCAAAATCTTGACAAAGAACCACCACACTTTTAAGAAGATTGTCGTCCTAGCTGATCTCCCTCCCCCCCCCCGCCCCATTAGCGATCGAATTCCGAATTTAAGCAATGCAAGTCTTTTTTTTTAGTTTTCGTAAATCAGAGCCTCCACTTCCTTTATCCCCCCCCCACCCCCAGGTCTAACCTTTGTGCCTTCAAAGAAGCCATTCTTAATGGTGCACTAAAACAAAATAGATTTTTCAGTTACCTGTTTGACAATGATCCCGCCTATGGCTGAAGATACCCCATCCCCGGCCTACACTATCTATCGCCCCCCCCCCGGCCTATACTATCTATCACCCCCCCCAACACACACGTTTCTTCAGAAACGTTCAAATAGTAAATATAGAAACCATTGTTTAACAGTTGGGATTCCTTTGTGGAAAGTACATTCATAGACGGTTTGGTATACCTCTAGTTGTGTCTGTGCCGATGTGACAAGCAACGAGATATGAAGGATTAAACAGACTGTATATTATATCTCTAGTTGTGTGTGTGGATGGTAGAACGAACGGGATTTGAATGATTAAAAATTAAAAAAGACTGTGTATTATATCTCTAGTTGTGTGTGTGGATGGTAGAACGAACGGGATTTGAATGATTAAAAATTAAAACAGACTGTATATTATATCTCTAGTTGTGTGTGTGGATGGTAGAACGAACGGGATTTGAATGATTAAAATTTAAAACAGACTGTATATTATATCTCTAGTTGTGTGTGTGGATGGTAGAACGAACGGGATTTGAATGATTAAAAATTAAAACAGACTGTATATTATATCTCTAGTTGTGTGTGTGGATGGTAGAACGAACGGGATTTGGATGATTAAAAATTAAAACAGACTGTATATTATATCTCTAGTTGTGTGTGTGGATGGTAGAACGAACGGGATTTGAATGATTAAAAATTAAAACAGACTGTATATTATATCTCTAGTTGTGTGTGTGGATGGTAGAACGAACGGGATTTGAATGATTAAAAATTAAAACAGACTATATATTATATCTCTAGTTGTGTGTGTGGATGGTAGAACGAACGCGATTTGAATGATTAAAAATTAAAACAGACTGTATATTATATCTCTAGTTGTGTGTGTGGATGGTAGAACGAACGGGATTTGAATGATTAAAAATTAAAAAAGACTGTGTATTATATCTCTAGTTGTGTGTGTGGATGGTAGAACGAACGGGATTTGAATAATTAAAAATTAAAACAGACTGTATATTATATCCCTAGTTGTGTGTGTGGATGGTAGAACGAACGGGATTTGAATGATTAAAAATTAAAACAGACTGTGTATTATATCTCTAGTTGTGTGTGTGGATGGTAGAACGAACGGGATTTGAATGATTAAAAATTAAAACAGACTGTATATTTTATCTCTAGTTGTGTGTGTGGATGGTAGAACGAACGGGATTTGAATGATTAAAAATTAAAACAGACTGTATATTATATCTCTAGTTGTGTGTGAGGATGGTAGATCGAACGCGATTTGAATGATTAAAAATTAAAACAGACTGTATATTTTATCTCTAGTTGTGTGTGTGGATGGTAGAATGAACGGGATTTGAATGATTAAAAATTAAAACTGACTGTATATTTTATCTCTAGTTGTGTGTGTGGATGGTAGAACGAAGGAGGACAGTAGACTTGGCAAGCAGCTGAAACAGAGAACATCACAGGGGCTGAAAGTACTTTTGGTGAGTGCGTGCTGCTCAAAGTGTAATTATGTTGTGATGAGAGGGGAGGTCACCATTGAATGGTAAATATTAAAGTCATGATTTGAACTTGCTGTTATGGGCAGTTATGGCTAATATACAGCTGTGTTGCGTCAGATGGGTACACGGACGGGACATGAAAGGCAGGGAACGTTATTTAACTCAGTGCAGTGATCCTAAAATATGCCCACTCCCCTTAAATCGTTGTCACCTGGGTAGGACCTCCCCACCATCCCACCCCATTTTTTGTTTTCAGTTACTGGTGTAATGGTTATTGTTTTTTGTATACCCACTTCGCCTATGATCTTTGTTTTATTCTTTCGTTTTAGCCCACACCCCCTTCCTGGTCCCCTATAAAAAAACAGACAATTTTCACCACTTTCTAACTGGCTATTGTTTTAGTATCACATTGTTGAAAAGTGACAGACATTGCCAGTAAATCCCATTGTTGAATAGTGACAGGCATTGCCAATATATCTTATTGTTGAATAGTGACATACATTGCCAATAAGTTACATTGTTGAATAGTGACAGACATTTCCAATAAGTCACATTGTTGAGTAGTGACAGATGTCACATGTGATTAACATAATTTTGTGACGTAAGGTCACGTGAATGGTGGACGCGGGAAGAAAGGAGCATTCCTATTGGTTGAAAGTGTTGGGCGGGGAGTTGTTAGAAGACTTCCGGCAAGGAAGGAGGTAGAGTATGTGTGCGCCTCAAGATTTCCACGTTGTATTACCTCAAATGATATTTATGTGTACATAGTATATATATTAAAGTTGTTTTGTATAAACAAGTTCTTCAGTGGATTATTGTGCACAAGATTATGTACTGTGAGAACGCCTACATAAAGAGAAACATATTTAATAGTTTCGCATCTTTTCTTCTCTGGCTATTTGTGCGTTTTCTTCAATGAAATCTCTCTTTTTTTTCTTCTTTCAGTTCGATCTCTTTATCTATGGCAGCTAATTTTTGGTAGTAATCCATGTTTTGTTTGATTGAATAATTTGAGTCAAGCAATTTGGTAAGGAATTTAGGTATATATTGATAAAGTTATAAGTCTTCCAAATGAAAAATCTTGAACTCAAAATGTTAAGTTCAAATAAGTGACACGTCTAAACCATGCAATCTAGTTTTGACAAGGTGAGACAACAAAGAATCCTCACACGGGATCTTTAGTATACTTTATTTATACGCACCATCAGATTGACAAAATATATCTAATGGTCCAATCGTTTTGAATAAAAGTCACTTGATTAAATTTTCAATTTTCTAGTAGTGTTTTTAACAATGTAGTTCACTCCATTAATCCAAAATTGCAATTATCAAACTCTTCACACAATGAATGGATAAAAATTCCGTTCCTTTATTTTTAATTCACACTTCATAATTAATAGTCCATAGCCTTCCAAGTTCCAGGTTATGTTTACAAATATTTCCTGGAATCAACTAGCAGTGAGCTTGTTGACGTCACGACCTATATATGTTCACCGTGTGTCACCATTCAGTAAGCCTACACGATCCAGATTCCAGTACTGTGTAGTATACTTGTACTGTCGTCGAATGTGACGTAGAACCAACTAGGCGACCTAGTTGTATACACAGCACGCCGTGACCATGTGCTTGTATACCGCCATCTTGAAATATTCTTGTATTTTCATTGAACCACAAAAGTTTATTCACAGCTTCTTACGAACTTGAATATTCAAAAAATACGATAGCTGCTAATATTTCTTATTTTAATGAATACTTTCCTTTTTGGAAATATCCAATACTTATTATTTCCACGAAACCTCTTTTCTAAAAATCTCTTGTACTGTGTTGACTTAGAACTTATGCCTAATGGCAATCACTTTTTTTTCTGCACCAATGTAACTATTAACTTTTGTCACAATATTAATCTTAAGGCACTATTATCCTCTGATGGAGCTTGTTTATACAAAACAACTTTAATATATATACTATGTACACATAAATATCATTTGAGGTAATATAACGTGGAAATCTTGAGGCGCACACATACACTTTTTCCTTGACGGAAGTCTTCTAACAACTCTTCGCCCAACACTTTCAACCAATAGGAATGCTCCTTTCTTCCCGCGTCCACATTCACGTGACCTTACGTCACAAAATTATGTTAAGCACATGTGACAGTAAATTCACGTGAATGGTGGACGCGGGAAGAAAGGAGCATTCCTATTGGTTGAAAGTGTTGGGCGGGGAGTTGTTAGAAGACTTCCGGCAAGGAAGGAGGTAGAGTATGTGTGCGCCTCAAGATTTCTACGTTGTATTACCTCAAATGATATTTATGTGTACATAGTATATATATTAAAGTTGTTTTGTATAAACAAGTTCTTCAGTGGATTATTGTGCACAAGATTATGTACTGTGAGAACGCCTACATAAAGAGAAACATATTTAATAGTTACAACAGACATTGCCAATAAGTCACATTGTTTAATAGTGACAGACATTGCCAATAGGCTAACTCTAATTTAAAAAATGCAAGACTAAACTCAGTCTTGGTTTGCACGCCTTAATCTTTTGTTTTAAAAGGAGCTTCCGTAAAATACAAGAAAACATAATTTACTTTAAACTTAAGGTTAAAATTTTTAAAATGTCTTACATCCGCTTGTGTGACGAATGTCCGGCTTGTGTGACGAATGTCCGGCCATAAGAATTTTGATTGGTGTTAGTCAAATTCTTTTACTTCTAATGTAGCATTTTTATTTTTATTTATTATTTGTAAATATAAAGAGATGCCCTAATACGTATGAGAACTTTTGGATAAAAGAATGGTATTGGCTCTAACGGACCATGTAATTTGTTATTTTGGTAATGGTCGTGAAATAACGTATGTAGAAATGTACCTTGTAGCAGATTATAAAGTACGAGCAACAAAGCCCGTCCAAGGACGTTCTGCCACCGTTGTTCCGTCACCGTTCGGTGGCATGTTGTAACTCCCCTCCAACAGCCGTCTCGACC
>CALYLW010000006.1:332500-385000 GCA_944989445.1 Ampullaceana balthica | reverse complement strand
TACAACACCAATGACATTATGCATTGTTTTGTATTAATACGTAATTTTCGTCAGGATACAAACAATTATCTCGATTGTGTCATATAGTCTGTACAGTTACCAGCTAAGCTCATCGTGGGGCGACTCTTGCATTCCTTTATTTCCCCCGCCCTTTCGTCCTAAAAGTGTTTCAACCATCGTTCATGCAACATCTGCTGTATTTTTTATGCATTGTGCAAACGTTCAACAGTTAGTGGAGCTAGTTGGGGGGGGGGTGTTAATAAAAGAAAGATTTAAAGATACCAGGTGGAAACAGGGGTCGCGGCAGAGGATGACATGAATTCATGTGTGCTATTCTTAGATAAGCAGTCCATCATTGTGAATTCTCACTCTTTGCCTCAGTTTCGACAAGTCTGAGATTAAATTACAATGGATTTTTCCAAATTTGAGTCTTTTCTTATAATAGGACTGGACTGCGGATTGAAGAACCAACTGTAACAGAGCTATTCTGGCTCTAAGTCAATAGGACTTGACTAACGAATAAATTATGTTAACGCATTATTTCAACATTAGGACAGCTCTGATTCTAAACTTTTCGCATACTTACAGATGTAAGTTATTGTATTTGATTGTGGGCAAACACGCTAAGAATAGCTTCATCCTTGGAACCAATGGATCTAAAAATTTCAATTGTAGGGGACTTGAAATTTTGCTACAAGTAAACATCTGAGTTAAACAAAAAGCTGAACTAATTTTTTTAAACCTATTTAGTAAACATCAGATTAATATCTTACGTTTTGCGTTTCACTCACTCGTGGGAATAAACTATATATAACTCACTGGTTCCATAATACGATTTCTTCTGTTTGTGTACACAAAATACTTTTAAATTTTAAACGGATTGTAACACAAAACAGGAAGTTTAACCTTTGTTAAAACTAAATCGCTAAGTTATACCAAGTTATCTTTCTTAATCATTTGTTTTCAAATCCCATCCTTATATTTATTCCAACGCCTCCTGGTAAACATTTCTTATTTCACGTCATTTGTCCACTTTTAGCAAGAATTTCACATACGCTCATTTATAGATGCATTCGCCACAGATACCACACAAAGACTAACGAGTTCAACTAATGCAGGAGAGTATTAAGAGCAAAAGATAACATACAGTAATTTACCTGGCTAGTTGCGTGGTGGGTCTACCGCGTCCTAGTGGTGAGGACGCGTGACTGTTAATGTTAGAATTATTCTAGGTGTTGTGGGATGCAAGGAACGGGAATTACTTTCAATTTTTAAAAAACATAATTTAAAAAAAAACTTAATTTTATATGTTTTTATATATCTTTTAAATTTTGTTGTTGTTAATTTTTACTTGCTAAAACTTAAAATAAAAAATATTTATCAACCCCTTCGTTGACGTCATGAATGTACAGAAATGAAAGTTAGATTTGGCGATGTACAGAAATGAAAGTTAGATTTGGTGATGTACAGAAATAAAAGTTAGATTTGGTGTTGTAAACAAATAGAATTTAGATTTGGAGATGTACACAAATGGAATTTAGTTTTGGTGTTGTACACAAATAAAATTTAGATTTGATGATGTACACAAATGGAATTTAGATTTGGTGATGTACACAAATGAAATTTAGATTTGGTGGTGTCCACAAATGAAATTTAGATTTGGTGATGTCCACAAATGAAATTTAGATTTGATGATGTCCACAAATGAAATTTAGATTTGGTGGTGTCCACAAATGAAATTTAGATTTGGTGATGTCTACAAATGAAATTTAGATTTGGTGATGTACACAAATGAAATTTAGATTTGATGATGTCCACAAATGAAATTTAGATTTGGTGATGTACACAAATGAAATTTAGATTTGATGATGTCCACAAATGAAATTTAGATTTGGTGGTGTCCACAAATGAAATTTAGATTTGGTGATGTCCACAAATGAAATTTAGATTTGATGATGTCCACAAATGAAATTTAGATTTGGTGGTGTCCACAAATGAAATTTAGATTTGGTGATGTCCACAAATGAAATTTAGATTTGGTGATGTACACAAATGGGAGTTGTTGGCTACCGCACCAGGGGCGTGTGTTGAACAGGCCACCGCACCAGGGGCGTGTGTTGAACAGGCCACCACACCAGGGGCGTGTGTTGAACAGGCCACCACACCAGGGGCGTGTGTTGAACAGGTCACCGTCCCAGGGGCGTGTGTTGAACAGGCCACCACACCAGGGGCGTGTGTTGAACAGGCCACCACACCAGGGGCGTGTGTTGAACAGGTTGACTTCAAGTGATCTTTGACCTCTGTAACCTTTCCCCCGCCTTCCCAACAGCTGACATTTCGTGACTGAGACACCATGGTCCTAGTGCCATATGTTTCACCAGGGTCGTCGCCTGCTTCAGGGGGTATGTGGGGGGGCGGGGGTAGAGAGACATGCTGGGGTAGTAGACAAGATGGACCAACCATATAATGGTGTCAGCTTGTTACTCTTAAGACTTAAGGCACATTTTCCATGAAATCTTCAAGGTACAAATGATTTGGTTTTCATTTCTCAGAACAGTTTGGTCCACAAAGAGTGATAAAGATTTTAAAAATAGGAAGTTTTGAAGAGGACCTAGGAGTCGTTTTGTAAATTGAAGCGTTATATAAGTTACACTTGCCGCGTCATCAAAACACGAGAGGGGGCGGGGGCGTTTAGGTGGGACTGGGGGCAATAATTTTTGTTGACGAGAAATGGGTAGTCATCCGCAGCAATGTAGATCTAAATGGATATAGATTAGATATTATAGATCTAATTTAAGATATTTAAAGTAAAATGTATTAACTCTTTAACATTTTTTTTTAATTAGGGGGAAAAAAGTTTTTAAAGCACAGGAAAATAATAATTGAGTATTTAAACAATAATAATTTTTTTTGAAAATCTCATGAAAAATACGAGACCGCTCTATTACGTCCCCTGGTTGGTGCTCTCCTGAAAGCAGACTACAATAACAATTATATATTTTAGAGTTTTCTTTGTTTATATTCTTAATGTTTAACTTCTATCGTCTCAGTCCCGGCGGATGTATTTTGTCAGTGACCCTACATAACGATAAACTCTATGCATGCAATTAGATAGCCAAGGACCTGTCCCAGCCACTTTGTCGGGAAAAGGGGGGGTGGGGGGATTATTGACGCGGGATGCGGGGATGGCGGCGTTTTGTGTTTTGCGGATGGCATGGGGGGGTGTGGGTGGCTGCTTTTTTCCCCCTGCAACTCACTCACTAACCCATGGAACACTCCGAATACTTTTTGTTCCTAATACGTGATTTTCAATAATCAAGAAAATTCCACTTTAAAAAAAAACCAAAAAAAACGCCCCACCCTTGCCCACTTGACAACAACGCTTCTCTTGTAGTGACATCACAAGTGGAAGTGTTGGATGTACTTAGATTATTCAGAGATACAAATATTGAAATCAGTTACAGTTACCGGTGTTTTAAAGATGGGGAAAAAAAAGAAATCTAATAGTGGCATTCAAAAGCTATTTCGATACTACATGGTATGTTCAGGTATCGACTCTCATAATATCCCCTTGGATACTAGTCCACTTTTTCAAACGACCAGGTCTCCCAAATGGAGACACGATCCACAAACTACATGGCGTCATGCTATCAACTGCGCGGGATTGGCCCACAATGTCAGCGGTTCTAAAAATTATTTCTGGGGACTTTTTTTTTAATGTAACAATTTTTATTTTAATATCGCACTAAGTTCCACATTTTGCTTTTTACTTTTATATCAGTCAATGTTTTGATTTTGGATACAAATAGTTAATGTCACTTTGAAACCTCCAAATGTATTTCGGTGGGTGTTGAGGGGTTGGTAGTCTGGTAGTGGGGGGCTCCGAGTGTTATTTATTGTTACATGGCATGGGGGAAATATATTGCATTGGTAGAGTACACCTTATATTAGTTCGTTTATATTGAACTAGTGTGTGTGTGTGTGTGTGTGTGTGTGTGTGTGTGTGTGTGTGTGTGTGTGTGTGTGTGTGTGTGTGTGTGTGTAAGCGTTAAAAAGAATGATTTTTAACTAACACGATTAACATTAAAAAAAAATTTCTAAAAGGAAAAACAAAAAACAAGACTAAAACCAATTTTTGGCTTCTACTTAAAATTTGAAAAGATTCTGAACTACGTTTCCCCCAGGGGGCAAGTGCGGGGGTGGTTTAAAACAATATCATAAAATTTAATTCGAAATATAATAATAAACAATTCGAATCCAAGGTTTTGTTCCCGGGGCCTAGGGTGTCCTTGAGTCACCCAGCTCCGAATGGGTACCTAACATTAGTTAGGCGGCTGGGTAATGCGTGGAACCCTCATAGTCATGGCCTGTGAACGCTGCATCACTTGCCAACAGATCATCCGTCATGGTTTGTGGACGCAATTATCTTCTGCATAGAATTAACCGATGGTGTATGGGAATGATATTTGAAGGCCTGACATGTCGTCATCATCATCGACTCAGTGCCAGGTCTGGACCAGACATCGGTGACATTGACCCTCCATTTCTCTCGGTTGTTGGCTGTTTCGAAGAAGACGTTGTTGGTTACACTATTGTGTCTTGTTCTCTGTCTCCTAACAGATGTCTTACCCCTTAAATTAAGTCTTTATATTCCATTTTTCCTGTAGATGAAGATGTGTCCTAGGAATTTCATTTTTTCCCTCCCTTATAGTCATAGCTCGTGTAATTTGTCATCCAGTTATAATGTTTATCCAACAGCAGAGGCGGATCCTAAGCCTTAGCAGTACGTGGGGCCGGGTGGGAGTGCATATAGGTGTAAATGTAGGCTTTGTATAGTACATAATCTCCTTTGGCGAATCCCATCTTGCGTTGGGGGGGGGGAGGTCCTCAAACGCAAGAGGAACTCAGGCTGCTCGCCCACCCGTTAACCCGCCTCTGTCACTAAGAATGTAACTTATATTTTCATGGAGGTCCAAGTCTCTCTCTGTGTGTGTGTATCAGTTAAGATGTGTGCACCGATAAGAGCGTTTGTTTGTTTCTTGTCGCCAGTCCCTTGTGTTGTCTTAAGGCTAACAGAGTGGCGATACAAATAACTTATTTACATCTACATATATCTTTTATCAGGCCATCTACCACCGTCACCGCTATCTCTTATCTTTATCCTGTCTTATCGCCGATTTGAATTCAAGGCCAAGAAAACGTGACGTTCATGACATCGCTTAAGTGTGAACTCTTTTCTTTCTATGTATATATCAAATCGTTTCATCCTAGCGCAGCTGGGCCCGACTCATCACATGACGGGGAACCACTGCCCGAAATTTGCATGTGTCCCATATTCCCGTCCCTCCCACACGTCTGTATTGTGTGCTGTGAATCCTAGTACGGGCCCCAATGTGTGTACTAAACTGGTGCTGTTTGTTATTATTCCAAGGATAACTTGAATGTTTCGTGGATTGCTTAAACTTGTTGCTCATTCCAATGATAAGTGTGTCAGTGTAAGTTGTATCACTTGTGTTGGTTTGTATTATTTGTGTAGGATACGTCCAGGTGTATGGTCAAAGTCTAAAGGGGGAGGGGGGAGATGGTTTTGGGCCTTAAGGGGACATCTAGTTTCTCGTCAGTGACACCAGCAACAGGTGTTTGCACTGCGGGGTCCGCTTCCCACAGGTGTGTAGCAGGGCTGACGTTAACCCAAAAAGGCCCTTATGCTCTTGAGGCTATTGTAGTAGGTATGCGTAACGGTAAAGGTCTCCGGTGATAGTTTCAATGTTGGTCATTATTTCTCACACGACTTCAGCCTTTCAATATAATAATAGTACTATTAAGCGCACAGCACAGTGTCTAATTTAAGTTGAACTGAACGAATGAACATAGAACAAGGATTCTATTTAATTACTATATTAGTATATTTTCCCCCTATAACCACATGTCATTTTGTCATTGTTCTGCCCATCTTAGGGGTAAGGTTAGGGGTTAATTATTATGTCACAAAAAACATGATTTTCGTCTACTGATTTCTTCATTACATGGGGACAAAAACATGATTTCGTTTACTGCTTTCTTCATTACATGAGGACAAAAACATGATTTCGTTTACTGATTACTTCATTACATGGGGACAAAAACATGATTTCGTTTACTGATTTCTTCATTACATGGGGACAAAAACATGATTTCGTTTACTGATTTCTTCATTACATGGGGACAAAAACATGATTTTCGTTTACTGATTTCTTCATTACATGGGGACAAAAACATGATTTCGTTTACTGATTTCTTCATTACATGGGGACAAAAACATGATTTCGTTTACTGATTTCTTCATTACATGGGGACAAAAACATGATTTCGTTTACTGATTTCTTCATTACATGGGGACAAAAACATGATTTTCGTTTACTGATTTCTTCATTACATGGGGACAAAAACATGATTGCACCTTCTGATTTCTTCATTACATGGGGACAAAAACATGATTTCGTTTACTGATTTCTTCATTACATGGGGACAAAATCGTCATTTAGTGAAGTGAGATAAACAATTTAATGTTACATTGTCACATATGTTTTGGGACTGTGGGTCTGTGGGACTGTGGGGTGGTGTACGGGGCCGAATCTACGAGTAACTGACAGTATAACAATCAGTAAAATATAATAAAAATAATGACCCCCTCCCCCCCCTTTTTTTGTGGCGTCGCGGTCTCATAACTTCTATATGAAAAGTTGAAAACTTTGTTCGAATGTTTATTTAACTGTGGGGTTATTTTTTTTAATGAGAAGATTTCTGGTATTCTTAATAAACATTTATGAGGCCTTATAATTTATGGAATAAATTGATACGGGATTTTTTTTTATAAATCCTTTTATATTATGGGTTTAAAATGTGTTTCTTCTTGACTTGTACTAGCCTTTCATTCATGTCACTTCTGTGAGGACATGGCTTTATGCTATCAATATTGAATACCTTCTCCTCAATGCCCAATGATTTGATTATATCAGTGGCAGCGCACTGGACTGTCGTACCGATGGTCACGGGTTCGAATCCGTGTGAAGGCAAGGGCTTGTTCCCGGGGCCTAGGGCGTCCCTGAGTCACCCCGCTCCGAATGGGTACCTAACACTACATGTAGTTAGGCGGCTGGGTAATGCGTGGAACCCACAAAGCCGTGGCCTGTGAATGCTGCATCACTTGCCAACAGATCATCTGTCATGGTCTGTGGACGCAACTATCTTCTGCAGTGAAGGAGCGTCTGTATAGATAAGATAAGATGAAATAAGATAAGAAGATCTCTTAGTTCGAGACGTGGGTAAAAGAAAGAAGGGCGGTCGTTCAAAGAGAACTTGTTTAAATGTTTAATAGAATTTGAAGAGTCTCTTTTACATCAAACTTTCTTTACATCAAACATTCTTTAAACTAAACATATTTTACATCAATCAAAAACACTTATTTGACACAAAAAATGTGCTGCGTTAAAAAAATAATCATATATTTTATTGACCATGCAAAGCATGTTTCCTATTCACACACTCAAGTATAATTGCTCTGATAGACTCCACACTGTGGACCCGCCTGTATATAAAAGTCGGTACTGAGAGTAACGTGGTTTGTGTGCTGTGCCAGATTGGGGGGAAGGGGTCCTCTTTTGGTTACCACGATACGGCACATACCCCCTGAACGGTGAAAGCTGTGAGTGCGACATTTTGGGGTCTGCAGTCCATCAGCATGCAGTAATTAAGCATTTTAAGCCAGGGGCGTAGATATAGGTTTTGTATCGCAAGGGGCCCCCATTCTTTCCTCGCCACTGATTTAAATATAGACTCGTGGTGTCTGATGTGTTTGATACAGTATCATTCTAATAATTAATACCAAAGGGCATCACAGTAAAAAAAAATAATTTAAAAATTTTCAGTTTTCCTCGATTGCATTCTGAATAAAAAATTCCTTTTTAATTTTCCTTTCAAATTAATAATGCATGCATTAAGTGAATAATTACTTGTTTAGTTTTGTTAAAGAATGACCTGTGGTCAAGTTATACGCCAAAGTCCAGGCTTCGTTTTTCGAAAAAACTATCGTCTTTGCCACCAAAATAGGGGCTTTCCATTGCAGGGCTTAACCTGACCCCCGCCCCCCACCCCGCCACACACACACTGTATGGTGGAAGTGATTTAATAAACATCCGGGTATTCTTGTGGGTCAATCTACCAAACAGCTGTTGGTTATTTCTACTACAACTTCGCTACTTCTATGCAGAAGATTGGTGTCTATTCTAGTCTTGCATTTTTATAAGTGGTTTTTTTTTCTCCCCGCGGTTTATCTCCCCTTACCAAATCCTGTCATTATTTAAAAAGTACAGCGACAATTCTGTAAAAATTGATTTAGACTGTAGACTATCAAAGACCAACAACGACTGCATATTCTATATGATATCTATGCCCCACAACAACTCTATATGATATCTATGCCCCACAACAACTCTATATGATATCTATGCCCCACAACAACTCTATATGATATCTATGCCCCACAACAACTCTATATGATATCTATGCCCCACAACAACTCTATATGATATCTATGCCCCACAACAACTCTATATGATATCTATGCCCCACAACAACTCTATATGATATCTATGCCCCACAACAACTCTATATGATATCTATGACCCACAACAACTCTATATGATATCTATGACCCACAACAACTCTATATGATATCTATGACCCACAACAACTCTATATGATATCTATGCCCCACAACAACTCTATATGATATCTATGCCCCACAACAACTCTATATGATATCTATGCCCCACAACAACTCTATATGATATCTATGACCCACAACAACTCTATATGATATCTATGACCCACAACAACTCTATATGATATCTAAGACCCACAACAACTCTATATGATATCTATGACCCACAACAACTCTATATGATATCTATGACCCACAACAACTCTATATGATATCTATGACCCACAACAACTCTATATGATATCTAAGACCCACAACAACTCTATATGATATCTATGACCCACAACAACTCTATATGATATCTATGACCCACAACAACTCTATATGATATCTATGACCCACAACAACTCTATATGATATCTATGACCCACAACAACTCTATATGATATCTATGACCCACAACAACTCTATATGATATCTATGCCCCACAACAACTCTATATGATATCTATGACCCACAACAACTCTATATGATATCTATGACCCACAACAACTCTATGTGATATCTATGACCCACAACAACTCTATATGATATCTATGCCCCACAACAACTCTATATGATATCTATGCCCCACAACAACTCTATATGATATCTATGCCCCACAACAACTCTATATGATATCTAAGACCCACAACAACTCTATATGATATCTATGACCCACAACAACTCTATATGATATCTATGACCCACAACAACTCTATATGATATCTATGCCCCACAACAACTCTATATGATATCTATGACCCACAACAACTCTATATGATATCTATGACCCACAACAACTCTATATGATATCTAAGACCCACAACAACTCTATATGATATCTATGACCCACAACAACTCTATATGATATCTATGACCCACAACAACTCTATATGATATCTATGACCCACAACAACTCTATATGATATCTATGACCCACAACAACTCTATATGATATCTAAGACCCACAACAACTCTATATGATATCTATGACCCACAACAACTCTATATGATATCTATGACCCACAACAACTCTATATGATATCTATGACCCACAACAACTCTATATGATATCTATGACCCACAACAACTCTATATGATATCTATGACCCACAACAACTCTATATGATATCTATGACCCACAACAACTCTATATGATATCTAAGACCCACAACAACTCTATATGATATCTATGACCCACAACAACTCTATATGATATCTATGACCCACAACAACTCTATATGATATCTATGACCCACAACAACTCTATATGATATCTATGACCCACAACAACTCTATATGACGTACTGACAGAAAAGGCTGTAAGTTTGTGAATAACAGTAACTGGGAGATACGGAAGTTTATTTTCACACTGAGAGGCAAAACATTGACCACCGACACGTTTTAAACAGATCAACGCGACCAGATTGTCTGTACGTGACGTTGCACTTAGGGTTAAGAGAGGGTGTGGTCATTGCCAAAGGTTTATGGAGATGCTGTTGGGTTTATCTGGTTTCCTGGTTGAACGGCGAATAGCCCTATGACTAACCACGACGGGTAGCCCTATGACTAACCACGACGGGTAGCCCTATGACTGACCACGACGGGTAGCCCTATGACTGACCACGACGGGTAGCCCTATGACTAACCACGACGGGTAGCCCTATGACTAACCACGACGGGTAGCCCTATGACTGACCACGACGGGTAGCCCTATGACTGACCACGACGGGTAGCCCTATGACTGACCACGACGGGTAGCCCTATGACTAACCACGACGGGTAGCCCTATGACTAACCACGACGGGTAGCCCTATGACTAACCACGACGGGTAGCCCTATGACTAACCACGACGGGTAGCCCTATGACTAACCACGACGGGTAGCCCTATGACTAACCACGACGGGTAGCCCTATGACTAACCACGACGGGTAGCCCTATGACTAACCACGACGGGTAGCCCTATGACTAACCACGACGGGTAGCCCTATGACTAACCACGACGGGTAGCCCTATGACTAACCACGACGGGTAGCCCTATGACTAACCACGACGGGTAGCCCTATGACTAACCACGACGGGTAGCCCTATGACTAACCACGACGGGTAGCCCTATGACTAACCACGACGGGTAGCCCTATGACTAACCACGACGGGTAGCCCTATGACTAACCACGACGGGTAGCCCTATGACTAACCACGACGGGTAGCCCTATGACTAACCACGACGGGTAGCCCTATGACTAACCACGACGGGTAGCCCTATGACTAACCACGACGGGTAGCCCTATGACTAACCACGACGGGTAGCCCTATGACTAACCACGACGGGTAGCCCTATGACTAACCACGACGGGTAGCCCTATGACTAACCACGACGGGTAGCCCTATGACTAACCACGACGGGTAGCCCTATGACTAACCACGACGGGTAGCCCTATGACTAACCACGACGGGTAGCCCTATGACTAACCACGACGGGTAGCCCTATGACTAACCACGACGGGTAGCCCTATGACTAACCACGACGGGTAGCCCTATGACTAACCACGACGGGTAGCCCTATGACTAACCACGACGGGTAGCCCTATGACTAACCACGACGGGTAGCCCTATGACTAACCACGACGGGTAGCCCTATGACTAACCACGACGGGTAGCCCTATGACTAACCACGACGGGTAGCCCTATGACTAACCACGACGGGTAGCCCTATGACTAACCACGACGGGTAGCCCTATGACTAACCACGACGGGTAGCAATGACAAAATATTTGGCATTGATTTTTATGGAAGTTAATCTGCGGTTCATCTATGTATTGAAATCACCGATTTTCATAATTATTATCAACTAGCCGGGTTACCCGGCGTCGCACGATTAAAATAATAGTCAACAGATTTTTAAAAAAAATATTTCAATTCATGCATTGAAAAACAATTTAAAAAATAAATTGAAATGTAATTAAAAATAAGTACATGTAATTTATATATTGCTTATATTAAGGCTTGTCGATAGACTATATTTTTGGTTTTTCCGTCTGGTGCAAAAATGAAAAGATTTGTTGGTGACCCAACTCTAGAACATGCCACATATAGCTGTCCGTGGGCAAAGCATGCTTCCTCAAGTACAATGCCTGCCACTTTTAAAGACTGTCCCTGTGCCTTGTTGATAGACATGGCAAATGCAAGCCTGATTGGAAACTGGAGGCGCTTGAAATCAAAAGGCATATCTGTTGGTATGAGTGGAATTCTTGGGATGAAGACATCTTCTCCTTTGGCGCAGCCTGTCAAAATTGTGGCTTCTATTACATGAGGTAAGAGATGCTTGATGCTCAATCGTGTTCCATTGCATAGTTTAGGGGGATCCAAATTTCTCAGAAGTATGATAGGAGCTCCGATTTTAAGTTCCAAGTTATGTGATGGCATGCCAGGAGGATCTAATTAATTCAAAAATTCTGTTGGATAGTAAACAGCTTGGGCCGGATCTGTAACCGTATCAATAGATTTGTAGTTTTTTGAAATGCCTGGTAGAAAATTTTGAATTTGAGAATTGATGCTGTTGACACTTGAATTCTTTGGAGCAAGAATGGCCCTTTCGCACAACCACTCAGGATTTTTAAACTGGTCTTGGATGTTTGGAAAAACGGCAAGTTTCAACTCTTCAAGTGACTTTGCTACAGTGCAAAAATTTGATGGGAAAGAAACTGTTCCTGATGCTGGGTCTACCTGCCACTTTCCATCGCCAAGTTGAAGCAATTGATGTGAGAAGTAGCCTGCTGCATTATCTCCATGTAAATGGACTCTCATGTTGGTGGTCAAAGTCATTTTCTTGACCTGTTTCCACAGAGTTGAAGCTTTGAGGAAGGCATTCAACTCATCGCTTGGTGTTGACCTTGGAATGACAGGCAAAGTTTGTCTAAAATCTCCAGCTAACACCACAACTGTTCCTCCCATTAGTTTTGTGTTTCCTTTTAAATCCTGAAGAGTGTTGTTCAAGGCTTCAAGAGCTCGCTTGTGTGACATTGTACACTCATCCCAGACAATGAGAGAACACTGTTCTAGTACCTTGGCCTTTCCTGATCCTTTTGATATGTTGCAGGTTACATTCTCAGAATGGTTCATGTTCAAAGGTAACTTGAAGGCAGAATGAGCTGTTCTACCCCCGGCAAGCAATGTTGATGCTATGCCAGAAGAAGCAACGGCTAGAGCAATACCTTTATCTCGTCTGATTGTAGCCAAGAGCAAATTGATCACAAATGTTTTACCTGTACCTCCTGGAGCATCAAGGAATATGATTCCACCTTTTTTTGAGGTAACCAGTTCTAAGATGTGAATGTAGGCAGCTCTTTGATCCTCAACTAAACGTGGTTGATTTTCTGAGACATAGGTCATCAATTCATTTGTGTTATAATTTTGTTCTCGTAGAATTTCACTATTCTGAAGATTGTTTTCATTTCTTTGAGGCGTTGGTAACCCAAACTGGTCAAGGTTCCTTCCTGACATTGATACACACAAATCCTCCAACAACATAAGACACCTTTTGTAAATCTCATTAGAGAACTCAATTAGCAGTGTTTGATTCTCTCTCTTGGTTTGCAACATAATGTCCTCACTCAAATATGTTTTAAATGTATCCCAGAGAGCAAGTGGATTAGAAACAGAGCATGTTGTCAGCAAAATTGAAAACAGATGTCTCAAACGGGTAGGTGATTGAGATGTACATGCCTCCTCCATGGTCAAGACCCAATGGTGATCGTTTTCTAGTAGCCCTTGCATTTGGCAAGCTTCCCTAAATGTAGCACACACATGACCATCAACAGTTTTTAAGTCAGTGTAGGATGTTGGTCCTCTAACAACATGAAGTAGCATCCTCAAAACGAAGCATTCTGCATTAGATGGGTGAACGGTGTACACACTTCCCAATGCATCTGAAGATTTTATCCCTGGATGATATTCAACATCTGCTCCTTGTTTTCGGCGTTTAAATATTTTTGAGAAGCATTCCAAGTATAGTACCTTGGAACAACACAATAGAGAATGGTTTTTGCAAAGTCGTCTTGTTGGCACAGTTGAAAAAAAGCTGTCAAAGTTGTTCTTGGTGGCTCCAGAATTTGATGATATATATTTTCTTGGTTGAAGTATACTCTTTGCCCATTTTCAAGATGAACACTCAAGTGAACAACTGTTGGATACCGTTCATGAATTTGGAAATTCAAAATTCTCCAGACTGCTTCATTACTGCTGATGTAACGACCCATTAGAAATTTTTGCACCTCATCTGGATTCTCTTGGTTTCCTTCAAGACCAAAAACGGCCTGGTCACTTCCTTTATTGACGTACTTGCAGATGTATTTGATGGCCTTGACAGATTGGCAAGATTCGACATTTATGTGAGCTTGAAACATTTTTGTCAAAATTGGAGTGTAGGGAACCACCCATCTGTTGTCCATTTCTATTTCTTGATATGTTGAACCAACCTTCATTTTGATTTTTGCAGTAAAACCACCATCTCCTGGTTTACGGCGTCTGTACACAGGATAGCCATCTTCACCAGTTTTAGTTTCTTGTATCAAATTCCTTGGATATTTTTTTGAGCATTTCCCATCAACCATGCAAGCAGAGTTTCTGTTCAAGTTTCCACAGGGTCCATGCAGCATATTTTTCACAACAATTTCAAACAAAAAATTATCTTGTGTAGAGTTTGGTATTTCTGCTGAGATTACATTGTCAATTTGATTAGGTCGTAATTTTTTCATCAGCCAGATTAGGATGTGTGCATGGGGTAAGCCTCTCTTCTGCCATTCAATTGAGTACATCCAGCATCTCGTTTCACCATAGACATGACTTTTTGTAATGACTCCCATTAATTTTGATAGTTTTCGTTTGAAGACTCTAGCAACCAAATCATGTCGATCCACTGCTGATTGGCCAGGTAAAAGATGAGCCTGAATTTCTTGCCATAGTGGA
Source organism: Ampullaceana balthica (assembly GCA_944989445.1). Classification (NCBI taxonomy): domain Eukaryota; kingdom Metazoa; phylum Mollusca; class Gastropoda; family Lymnaeidae; genus Ampullaceana; species Ampullaceana balthica. Next base: position 370,289 of record CALYLW010000006.1, on the reverse strand, counting down.
TTGCATGTAAAGGTGATAAACAAATCTGGCCTTCCATAATTTCTGACATAAGTCATAGCATCTTGAGTGTACTCATGCATGTGTCTTGGACTTCCTGTAAATGTTGCTGGCAAGATAACCATTTTCCCCAGATCATTTGGATTGGCATCATTTGCAATGGCATCTCTGAGGTGAATGTAGTCTTCAACTCTCAGCTTCTTTTGATTTAGACGGATGTAGAGCAAGCGTTCACTTTCAATTTTCGCGTACATATCTACGATGAATTGATGGAACAGCTGTCTAAATTTCAAGAGATGGTTATCTTCACCACTGCGAATCATGATTCGATATGCATAAAAGTCCATTGCTGTAACCTTTTTACCCAAAACATTGTTTCCCGTGTCTGGGTTTGTCTGAGGAATGCCAAAGGAGTACCCATCTTCACCTTGCCAAAACATTAGGGGATATTGCAGAGCATCATAAGAGCGATGAGTTTCTGCAACTCTTTGGAGAAGGTTGTTTCGCTTTTGAAGGACAATGTCACGTCTGTCAAATTCATTTCCTACCATGACAATGGCCACTTCATCAAATGTTGGTACATTGAACCGCCTTTGGTGTTCATGTCTTGGTGCTTTGTCAGCTCGTATCACAACTTTGTATTCATCAGTTGGCATTCTTTCTAGAGCTGTCTTGAAAATTTGAAGGTAGGCATTGTTTGCATGTAGGAGTTCTTGCAACTCCAAAACAACATTTTGTTGCAAGTCTGGAAAGTTTGCACATCTTTGTTGGACTTCTCTAGCTTGGTCTCCCATGAAATAGATCTGCAGAAACTGTGGTTCGCCTTCAGCTGGCAGCAGAGATCCAGCCCTGTGATAAATTTGGCCTTGAACTTTAAATGTTGGCATGAATCCTTGTTCACGAATTTCTTTGCTGGCACCAAAAGATGTCATTTGAAAGCATGAGTTGTATTTTCTGATGTTGGCTAGGAAGCGTTTAGACGTTTGAGATACACCTTGAAGCAAATGATCAAGTGGCTCAGGTGGATGTTGCAGAGTCTCTAGTTTAACTTTGCCATTTGAACAGCACATTCCAGGGTGCTCATCTTTCCATTTAAATGCACTGCAATGCTTGCAGATCAAGTTCATCTCACCAATGTTGACCTTTTCATGTTGATGGTATGGAATATCTGGGTCATATTGATGAGCAGCACCTTTTAGGTCTTGCTGCATTTCATTTCTTCTTCTGTTTAAATTTCCATTTCTCTGGTCTGCAAGTCTTATTTGGGTTTGTTTTTTTGTTTCATTTGCTCTTCTCATTGAAGATCTGACTCTTTTTTCATCAAGTCTTGCCTGTGTTTGTTTATTGGTTTCATTAGCTCTTCTGATTGAAACTCTTTCTCTCTCATCATCAAGTCTTGCCTGTGTTTGTTCACTGGTTTCATTAGCTCTTCTGATTGAAACTCTTTCTCTCTCATCATCAAGTCTTGCCTGTGTTTGTTCACTGGTTTCATTAGCTCTTCTGATTGAAACTCCTTCTCTCTCATCATCAAGTCTTGCCTGTGTTTGTTCACTGGTTTCATTAGCTCTTCTGATTGAAACTCTTTCTCTCTTATCATCAAGTCTTGTCTGTGTTTGTTCACTGGTTTCATTAGCTCTTCTTATGGAACCTCTTTCTCTCTCATCATCAAGTCTTGCCTGTGTTTGTTCACTGGTTTCATTAGCTCTTCTGATTGAAACTCTTTCTCTCTCAACAGCAAGTCTTGCCTGTGTTTGTTCATTCGTTTCATTTTCTCTATGTAAGGCTTGCTTCTTTGCCGTTTTAGAAACACGACCTAATTGAGTTTTTCTTTTTGGGGGCATGATTTCTCTGAAGAAAGATTGGAACATAATAGCTTATATATTGTTTTAGTGTACAACTGCTTTTAAGTATTTCCCTTTGTTAAAACTTTCTTCTTAAATACCATACTGAAGGTTCCCCCCCCCCTTTTAGCATCAATAAACTTATAAGTAACTTAGATAAATAAGTAACTTATAAGTAAATTATTAAATTAGTTTAAATTTTGCTACCCCATGACTATTTGTTTAATTCGGACACATCAATTGTGTTTAGACATTTGTAAAACAGGTGAAGTGTTAATTTAAGTTTTGGATATATAATTTGTTTAGTGATATTTTGTATTGATTATAAGATCCAAAAAAAAATATTCAGAAGAGATTTATTTAATTTAACCTTCACAAGATCAATAAATATATGTATTTAATTCATCCTTCTTAACATCAATGAACAGATGAATTTAATTTATTCTATTAGCACCACTAAATGGCTGAAAGGTATTAGATAAGCTAATATATAAACTTGTTTACTACTTCAAGTTTGGTTAGGTAGGGTTAGTTATAGTAAAATCTTAAAAAACACATTCTAAAGAGATTAATTTCATTTGTTCTTCTTAAGAATGTCAAGTTCTAATGATTTTTATGACTCACAAGGCTTCAACTCAATAAGTAAAAACACCATCAGAAGAATCAATATTTTAATTGAACAAAGAAATCCTTCAAGGCAAAATAATAACAACACTGTGCGTGCTCTCCGCTACAAAATCGTCCCTCTAGCATATCTCTCTATTGACGTCATCCCACACCAAACTACGTCACACCAAGCATGTGTCAAAATAGTGCGCACTGTGCAACAGTCAAACATTGACATTCCCAAAGCGGGAAAACCCCATCTAATATATAAAGATGAAAGTTTGTTTGTTTGTTTCTTTTGTTTGTTTTGTTACTCATAGAATGCCACACCGTTGGACCTAGGTGCTGAAATTTTGCATGGGACCCTCATTTGACCCGGGACAGGTCATAGGCTATGTAGTTTTTTTCTTATATAAAAAACTGACTCATCACTAATTGAATTCTCCAACTTCGCGTGTAGGTAGAAGCATGAAACTTTGGGAAGTTGTTGAGTAGCCTCTCACGACGATCATTTGCGTAAAAAAGTTGCAATTCAGTCATGGGGGCCGGGGGCACAAAGACGTTTTTTTCATTATATGGGCTATATGAAAATTGATATTTAAATATTTTTTTTGCTCGTTACCACCACGGAAGTGTACTTAACAACCACCCAGAGTTTTATGCTTCTAACTACACGGAATTAGTGATCTTTAGGTTCACTTGTGTTAAGTTTAATGACTTTCTTAATAAGTTCGTTAGCTAAAGTTTAAATAGTTAATTTGTTTAGCTTATGTAAACATAAAATTATGTAAACATGAAATGACAACATAGGTCCTAGGCCTTTATATGCATGTCAAGATCATTGATTCTTAACTTTAATAAGTAAGTTTATAGTAATGAGCAAGTTTTATTATGTTGTTGAAAATATTCAAATAGTTATTTGTTAAGTATGTATGTGTATGCAACGATTTACTTTCTTCTTATTTTTTTGTATTTCTCTTGATTAACTTCATTTAGTGCCCTCCCCTTTTCTATACTAATAAAAGCCTAAGCCCCCTCTCACTAATGGTCCAACTTCCCATTTGACTAAAAGTCTGTAAAATTTACGAATCATACTAAAAACAATTAAGCACGACTCAACTCTGAACTAAAAGTAATGAGTAAAAATCACCCTTTATCTAATTTCCAGCAACAAAAACAGGAATTTTTTTTTACAAAATATAATGTCTTATCTGAAAACGGGAATCAAAAAAGAATTGAATCCCCTGGTGAAACAGCAACATATAAGATTTTAGAATCCATCGCTAAATGGACCGTTTTGTAGAAAGGGACAAAAGTGAAAAAATTATAGTCAATTTTTAGTCAAATAAAGTTAATGTAAAGGCGTATGCTTAAAATGAAGTCTTATAATGCAGTACTGCTCCAAAAATAAATTTTATACTTGTTTATAGTCTTTTTTAATTAGTGTTTTAATATGGTAATGATATATAATGCTTTTTTATATTTGTCTCTATGTTATACGATTTAAATTTACGGCTTTTATGTAATAGGTATAATTTTAAAAAAGAATTCAAGTATATTTTTGACCATGTTTCCCGATGGGACGTCATAGTTTGTAAATTATATTTCAAACACCAGATTTAGTTTCTGAAAAATAAATAAATTATTTACGAAATAGGAAAAAAAGATGCTATGTTTGACTAAACATCTATTTTTAAAATGGCTTTTGTTATTCCGCAACAGCGTAATGACCATGGCATATTCAATTCGCTACCCAACTTAATTAATTGCTTATAGGTTCACTTGTATTGAGTTTAATATGCTTATGTTTATAAGTCCGGTAGAAAGGTTTAAATTGTAAATTTATAAAGCTTATGTAATAAAAAAAACAAAGCATTTGGCCGTAGGCTTTTATATGCATGTAATAATCATTGATGATTAACTTTAATAATTAAATTTAAGGGATTGAGCAAGTAAAATAAGCAAGAAAAATTAATATAGAACACGCAACAAATTTTAAGAAAAACAAACGTATAGTTCCTCTAAATTACGATTAAGCTTTTTTGACTTGGGCAATTTCTTTCCACATAAAATACCCTCACATAATTAGTATTTGTTTAAATTAAAATTTGAGTCATTAGAAACAACATAATAAAACTCTTAATTTAAAAATAAATACCATACATCGTGTGACAAATGTAATGAAATAGTGTTAACAGATCTATACTATCAAGAAAGTATTTGTATAAAAGGCCACTGTTTTGTACCGCAAGGCCAAAACAAATATGAATGTTATTATAATAAAATTACACTGCTCACTTTTAGATGCGTGCACGAAAAGGTGCGCACCGTAATTTGACAATAAAAGATTTTTGAAAGCGCACAGCTAAAAATAAAGTATTGTAAAAAATAACGCACCAAAATGAACTCGTTTTGAATGCCCGCATGAAGCTGTTCAATATCGAAATGAGAATTTATTTTGTCTTTATTTGGCTCTACATTTTCTGATTATGGGCCCCCTTACCCTAGGGGTGGTCACCTGGGGTTGAAACATAGCCTACGACCTGTCTAGGGTCGAATGAGAGCCCCATGCAAAATTTCAGCATCCTGGGTCCAACGGTGTGGATTTCCATTGGTAACAAACAAACACACAAACAAACAGACACACAAACTTTCATCTTTATATATTAGATGAGTTAAACTAAACTAAACATATTCTTGAAGCTTGAGATTACTCTCTTAGAGCTTTGTCTGGCACCTGGGCAACCTGCTCCATCTGCTGAGCTGTGCCATACAACATAGTCTATGAGCGCATGACTCACTCACCGCCCTAACCTCCCCGGCTATGTCCAGCGTGGGGCACGGGGTCAACAGGTGCACCACTGTCTCAGAGGCTAGGCTGCGATGCTGGCAGTTTGAGTCCATTTTTTGGTCTAGCCTGTTGAAGTTTGAGTTAGTTAGGGAAAGCTCCGTTCTCATCTGAGAATGTCCATTAGCTATATTTCTTTAAAAAGGATGTAATTTTAAATCCCTTATATTTACTTAACCGTCTTGTCGTTCTCTCTCTCTCTCTCTCTCTCTCTCTCTCTCTCTCTCTCTCTCTCTCTCTCTCTCTCTCTCTCTCTCTCTCTCTCTGTCTCTCTCTCTCTGTATCTCTCTCTCTCTCTCTCATTCTCTTTCTGTCTGCCTCACTTTCTGTCGTGGAACCGCGAAAAAACAAAAGTAAAAAATCACCCACTTCCCGTGATCCTATCGAGCTGAAAATTTGCACATAGACTTGTGTTACCCAACAATGCATTGTATCAAAATTTCAGATCGATCGTATGTACCGTAATTAAATTAATGCATCTTTAGTTGATCTCTATGTAGCATGTGGCCGTCTGCTATAGTTGACCTCCACGGGTCACTGGAGGTCCACTCCAGCCCTCGATGACCACATCCCCGTGTTTTACAGCATGATGAGTTCAGTCACGATCAGTCTGTAAATGTTTGTCGCGCGATGCGTATTATATGGAAAATAATCAATACTTTTAGTTATGTGTCAAATATAAGGGATTTATTTTCAAAAAACTTTGTTTCTACGGGTTGTTTAATTTAAAGAGATATTTTGGCCCCAAACAACTGGGTGCGTGTGGGCTATTCTGCTTTTTACTCGCATGCCATCAGCATGAAAAAAACAAGCGTCAGTTTGTAACATTTTTTATTGGTGCCGCGTCCCCATTGGCAAAATATGATTTCCCATTTCTCAATGGTAGCTTCAAATTCTCTTAACACACAGCAGTATCACATGATGTATTTGATACGCTATGGTATAGCATTCGATCTCTTAGTACAGAATGGTAGCTATGACGTCTCTAGAACACAACAGTACCACATGTTGTCTTTAATACACGATGGTATAGCATATGGTCACCCATTACCAGCGGTGGTATAGCATATGGTCACCCATTACCAGCGGTGGTATAGCATATGGTCACCCATTACCAGCGGTGGTATAGCATATGGTCACGCATTACCAGCGGTGGTATAGCATATGGTCACCCATTACCAGCGGTGGTATAGCATATGGTCACGCATTACCAGCGGTGGTATAGCATATGGTCACGCATTACCAGCGGTGGTATAGCATATGGTCACCCATTACCAGCGGTGGTATAGCATATGGTCACCCATTACCAGCGGTGGTATAGAATATGGTCACCCATTACCAGCGGTGGTATAGCATATGGTCACCCATTACCAGCGGTGGTATAGCATATGGTCACCCATTACCAGCGGTGGTATAGCATATGGTCACCCATTACCAGCGGTGGTATAGCATATGGTCACCCATTACCAGCGGTGGTATAGCATATGGTCACCCATTACCAGCGGTTATACCGTTTATATTGATATAAGCCAAAAACATAAAATTTCTTAACGTGAAATTCAATCTATATTGTCATCTTACCACGGCCAGAACTTGACTCGTTTCCATGTCATGTCGTCATGTCTTCTCCTATCTCATCGTATCTATTACAGACGCTCCTTCTATATAGAAGATTATTGCGTCCTAAGTTTACCCATGTTTTTTTTCTTCTAGTCTTGCATTTTTATTAGAGTTTTGAATGTTGCTAGCGTGTCCTGTCATCATGTTCCTCACGAGAGGAATTTATCCCGAATTATCCCAGCATGTCACGGGATAACTTCTTAATTTAAGGTAACATTCTAATCCCGTAACGTTCCATTAATTAGACAGACGTGCTGGGAAGATTTGGGGGTGGGGGAGGGGGTGCGGGTCATATTCATGACAGCCAGATTTTACGGCGACACGAACAACAGTTAATAAACTTCTAAATCTCAGAGATCACGGAGACATGGCAAACATTTCATAAACCTCTAAATCTCATATATCACGGAGATATGGCCAGCAGTTAATAAACCTCTAAATCTCAGAGATCATGGAAACATGGCCGACATTTCATAAACCTCTAACTCTCATAGATCATGGATAAATACGTTAAAAGTCTAACAAGTTTATAGAACTCGACGTGATCAGTAGATGACAAGACCTAAGAGTTTTCTCTAAATTACTTTTTAACGTGATTTTAAACGTACACAATTTTCCGTAGAGATTATTTTAACATGACATGTGCTTCAGTCACGGCTGATGTTATATTTTGTGACGGGTTACTTACTTCTGTAAGACCGTGAGGGTGAAGGTCACTCTTTCTTGAATGACAAGGTCATTCACTCCTTACAGACTCTGACAGTGTCAACGTGAACAGAGTAAATGTTCTCAACTAATTTGCATTCCATTTACTGGTCCATTCATGGCCTGCTGATGAAGGTAGTGAGCTATGCCTTGGATAAACTACTTAGTTCTGGATTACCACTCGGCGTTGACACAGGTGACCTAAACGTCATTGGACTGACGTGTCACTAGTTTTACGGCCAGGGAATAGCGAGTCACGCTTGACTTAAGGCAGCCAAGGGGAGATGACAAGATGGAACAAGAAAGTTCCAGAAGACAAGTCTTAAATTCGCTCAAGATGCTTTTTATTTAAAGCAGGACACTTGTATAAACATATATTTACTTAGGAATGCTCTTCGACTGGAAGTTTTTATTTTAGAATTAAAAATCGTTATTTGAATTTTTCTCGTGAAGGAAACGTTGGCTTAAAATTAAATACGGGTATTGCGGTAATTTATTGGCGAATTTATTTAAAATAAAATACAATCAATATATATTTTGAAATTCAAGTATATCTAGTAGTAATTATTTAAAGAATATGAAATCGACAGCTCTAAAAATTTAATGAAATTTCAAAAACCCGAGGCTCTGTGTTGAAATAAGTTTGTCTCAAATTAACGTTTGGCTATAATAATATACTTTCCATATAAACAACATGTTTTGTAGATACGGGTTTTGTACACATTTTTGTCCTGATGTTTACGTGGTAATCAACTTTGGCTGGAATTATAATCCTTGAATTGAAGCAGCAGCGTTTGTTAACACGGCTTTTGTGCACTGTTGTTGTCCTTTTACGTCTATATTTCGTAACATCTTGTAAACCATAAAATTAGAGCCTGGATTTTTTTGCACACCAACCGTGGGATGGTGCCGACCGCCCCGGGTGCCGATTAATCGTGTATGATGTTAAGCGACAACATCTGTATGCGCTCTCTTTACCTTGCTAAGTTTCCGTGCTTATTGCATGTGTTTTGTTGTGCTTTTCTCAATTGTTGGCGCCAAACTCAGGGGCCGCCCAGGTTACGTCATTTTGCTGTACAACTGATTCATCTCGTCAATGGCACAGGTAAAAAAAAATTCCACGTTGTGTTTGAAGAGATTTACGCTCCGGCGGAGCGCGCAAGTCTTGAGTTGCGTGTTGTAATCTTGTCCCGACTTAGAATTATGATCGAGGAAATCGTGTTGGTGTCGAGGATATTTCTCTAAACACAAGGTGTATACTTTTTAGCATTTTGTTGCTTTAGTTGTATCTGTGCTAAAGTGATCTGCTGGCAGGTTCACACATTTCTGTAGTGTTTGGCCCCACATTTCTGTAGTGTTTGGCCCCACATTTCTGTAGTGTTTGGCCCCACATTTCTGTAGTGTTTGGCCCCACATTTCTGTAGTGTTTGGCCCCACATTTCTGTAGTGTTTGGCCCCACATTTCTGTAGTGTTTGGCCCCACATTTCTGTAGTGTTTTGCCCCACATTTCTGTAGTGTTTGGCCCCACATTTCTGTAGTGTTTGGCCCCACATTTCTGTAGTGTTTGGCCCCACATTTCTGTAGTGTTTGGCCCCACATTTCTGTAGTGTTTGGCCCCACATTTCTGTAGTGTTTTGCCCCACATTTCTGTAGTGTTTGGCCCCACATTTCTGTAGTGTTTGGCCCCACATTTCTGTAGTGTTTGGCCCCACATTTCTGTAGTGTTTGGCCCCACATTTCTGTAGTGTTTGGCCCCACATTTCTGTAGTGTTTGGCCCCACATTTCTGAAGTGTTTGGCCCCACATTTCTGTAGTGTTTGGCCCCACTTTTCCGAACCATTGTTTGTTTTTTATGGAGACATGATTTGTAACATATAATAAATACCGGGTGATTCTGATCTCGAAATCAGCTTAGAAAAGGGGTCGCAATCCAAAGATTGGAGTGCACGTGGACTTCAAGTAGGCACATTTCAACAGTAGCGTGAGCTCCTCTCACAGAAGTGGGATGTCATGTTGTTGTTGTTTGTTGTTGTTTTCTCATGACGCTGGCTGGTTGGTTGGTCGTCGTGGTGATGTTTACAACTTTTTTTTTATTACACGCTTTTATTTAAGTCACACTGTTTGTATGTTGTATTTTCCATCCATCCGTCAAATCTTGTAACGTAACATTTAACCACTTCTGATGGTCCTAGAGATCTCAAAATTTTACCACATATAGATCTTGGATGACAATGCATTGTATCAAAATTTCAGATCGATCGAATGTACCGTAATTAAATTAATCAATTTTTAGTTTATTACATTGAGAGTTTGTGTCAAGGAGTTTTAAGGACCCTGTTGGTGGTGGTGGAGATGTGCTGTCTGATAGTTCACACATTTGTACGCGGATGGTGTGTATGAAATTGTATCCCCTTAAGTCGTCTCAGTTTACGTATTGACACAGGTGACTGCAGTGAGTTAATTTAGTGTGTGATTCCTACTGACTGGGACTCTCAATTGTGCTGTGTGGTTTTCAAAACAAAAACAAAAAAAAAGGAAAGGATTACGTTGAGACTCTTTCTGTATTTCCTGTAAATCTATTGGACTAATCTGGCGCAACTCAGTCGGAATGGAAATCTAACGCTCCAGTGAGTATATATATTTAGTATTCAAATATGAATAGAAGCAGATGCCCATCGACCCCTTCTTTTTCTCCTCGCCCTATACGCCCCTAACGGTTAGCCCGCAAGTTAAAGTTAAAGTTTGATAGATTTGTTAACGAGCCGGGATACCCGTTCGTTAAATGTTCATGTCACTGAGGCGCCAACCACGGTCCTTGTATTTTATGATCAGACAACAGACTCAACAAAATCCGATTACGACGTCTTGTATTTTATGATCAGAGAACAGACCCAACAAAATCCGATTACGACGTCTTGTATTGTTTGGGGCAATCCTTTAACCGAAACTCAAGTTTACGGTGTTTATTACATTATTACAGTGTTTATTGCGGTGTCGACCTCCTGTTGTCTTCGCACCTGCCTGGTGGCACCGATCTGCGTGCCGTTGTCTTCTCACTGTGGACGTGCTCGTAAACAATGTCACGTGGGATCACACAGGCTGTATAATAACACGAACTCGGTACGCAGAGTTTGATGAGCCCTAATTGTCACATAACGTCGTCTCAATGTCCCACTGAATCTACGAAAGGCTTTACAAAGTCATAATACTAAACCTACAAGAAAAGAAGCCAAAATTCTTAAGTACTTTTTAGATGAGAAATGAATAAAAATAAACCCGTAAAAACCAAGTTTTTGACTATAAATCCGTTATATAGAGACATAACTAAAAGAAAGCTCATTTTAATACTCAGCGCAAGACAATCCAACAACACAAAATTTTAGTTATGTCTCGTAAAACATGTTTAATATAATGCGCACCGATCGGGAATATATTTTTAAAAAGTATAGTCAATATAATACGCACCTTATTGCGCGACAGGAAAGGTTGTTCAATATAATACGCACCACGACACTCTAGCACAAAAATTAACATGTCACATAGAGATAAATAAAGATAATCTATAAATTCATTAATTTAATTGCGGTACATTCGATCGATCTGAACTTTTTTATTTATCTATATTTTTTTAATTATAAACTTGCTTTAGTCTGTCTCTCCGCAATTTTTCAAATTTGCCAACGTAAAATTAAACCACTTCTAATGGTCCTAGAGAGCTCAAAATTTTACCACAGATAGATCTTGAATGACAATACAGTGTATTAAAATTTCAGATCGATCGAATGTACCGTAATTAAATTAATGCATTTATTAGTTTATCTTTAAATAAGCCGTATCTGTACCCGCCTGCCGTAGTTTAATTTCACGTGGCGAGTTCACCCCGTGACCTCATCGCTTTGTTATTAAACGTTGGGAGTTTTTAGTCATATTAAATCGAAGTACTGGAACTTATACGTTTCAAATTATTTTCTTCTTTTTAGTCCACTTATAGAAACGTGGTTTTTAAAAATCATTTTTTAACCTTTATTTATTTTCTCTCTCATTTTTTTTGACCACTCCTTTTTTATTCATTTTTATAGCAAACTCATTTTGGTCCCCTCGTTTCGTCCCACATTAATACAGGTATATATAAATGTAAATATATATTACCCCCCCCCCAAATCATCATCGTCATCAAGATAAAAGGATCGCTAAGTACCTTACTCCCAGAGGCGTCACTAGGGTTGGTGTCACCCGGGGCGGTAGCTCATGGTGCCACCCCCTCACGACTTAACCCATATAAATACCCCGAGTCTTCCAGAGCCAAATATAGGGAACATTAGGGAACATACAGATTTTACATTTTGGTGTCATCAATGTTCCCTCTAAGATTCGTTGTCCATGTGCAAAGTAAAAAAAAACAAAAAAAACTCGTGTGCAAAGTACCTTTATAGCAATAATTTTTTGCACAATACTTTACCAAATTTGCTGCATGGTAATTCTCAACTGCTGCGCGGCGTTGGTCAGAAATCTATCTGCACGGCCACGCAAGCGCGCAGCTAAAAGGGAGCATTGGGTGTCACCTCTTGTGATGGTGTCACCCGGTGCGGTCCGCACCCCCTAGTGACGCCACTTCTTAGTGTAACTTACTAATTAATTTCGTGACGGTGACCCGTAAACTAGCACACAACAAAAGAACTCAGATGAAGATTGTGGTCTCTTTTTTCTTTTTATAGATAAAATTGAACACAATAAAATTTTAGATTTCGGTGTCACCCGGGGCGACCCGCCCCCACCGCACCCCCCAGTGACGCCACTGCTTACTCCCACCCAAAAGGTCATGTGTTTACTCCATTCATCCTACGACCGTCCCACCCACAAGGTCATGTATATACTCCATTCATCCTACGACCGTCCCACCCTCAAGGTCATGTATATACTCCATTCATCCTACGACCGTCCCACCCACAAGGTCATGTATATACTCCATTCATCCTACGACCGTCCCACCCTCAAGGTCATGTATATACTCCATTCATCCTACGACCGTCCCACCCTCAAGGTCATGTATATACTCCATTCATCCTACGACCGTCCCACCCACAAGGCCATGTATATACTCCATTCATCCTACGACCGTCCCACCCACAAGGTCATGTATATACTCCATTCATCCTACGACCGTCCCACCAATCCTAAACTCGTCCTGGATACCAGAGATTATGTGCCCCCGTCACAGACACACACGAATGTTCAATCCTATGTTAGGAGTCTAGGAAAGAGCGCTAGCCCTACACTGTGTGTAAACAATGGACTTCCGGTGAAATCACAACTTCACTGCTATTTTTTTATTTTTTTTTAAATATTTTTTTTTACTTACAAGGCATCTAACATTGTTGAATAGTAATGCTTTCTCTTTCAGGCTATTTTTTTTCTTGGCATACATCAGATAAAACTCAGTAATATTGTGCTCATAATCCTAACATACTTGTTAGCAATATTCATTATGTAACAATGAATTTTTATGTGGTCTGCGTGTCGTAAGTTTTTTTGTTCTTTTGTTTAAAGGAAGGAATAGGGGTATTTTGGTGTCGGAATGGGGGGGGGGATATAATGTGTCTCAGTCAAACATAACACATGTTCCCTCTAAAGTTCGTTGGTCCGTGTGCAATTTAAAAAATACTCGAGTGCAAAGTTGCACAAAGTCCATTTTGAATGCACTATTTTATAACATTTTCTGCGCGGTAATTCTTAACTGCTGCGCGGCGTCGGTCTCATATCTGCGCAGCCACGCAGCTTAAAGGGGACATTGAACTTGACGTGTCTCAGACAAACAATCCGAGAATCCCTGTGTTAAATCACAAGTGCCTGCAAAAAGACACAGCAGACGACGTAATCCCCTGGAGAGAGGAAACGGTTAAGTCACCAACGTGTGGAGCAGTCGGGGACAGTGAGTCACCGCACGCTGGCTGGCTGACAAATGTCTAAGACTTGCCCTGTTGTAAAAATGACCTGTGGCAAAGGGTCAAAGGTCAAGTGTGTTTCCTTGTACCTGCAAGTTTCTCTTAAGTGCTAATTCCGAGAATGATAAGACCCAATCGTCAACGATAAGAAAGTTTTTGTCAAAGTGGGGTGGGGGGAGCGTTGATGGTGGGGTCTTTAAAGAATGAAACGAGTAATACTTTTGTTAGTATATTTTAACTTTTGCTGCATAATTATTTTTACTTTTTTGCTGCTAATTTTGATTTTAAATTTTGACGTTCTCACACGGTCTAAACAGTAATAAATTGTATTTAAAAAAACGTCAGCGAGACACCCTGCTACTAATTTATTATTTATAAAGACATGGTCCTTGATTGTAAAATAAAGTTCAAGCTTATCCCACTGGCTTATTACCCCAAATAAATATCCCACTGGCTTATTACCCCAAATATCCCACTTGGTATTATCCTACTTGTCTCAACAACTTACCTGCCGGTCACCAACGGCGTTCATTCTTCTCTTTACATCTGTCAGGGGTTAAGTTATGATAGAAATAATAAAACGATGTGCAGAAATAGAGCATGTATGCTTAGGGGCGTACAAACATCTGATGTCTGTTGTAGACGAATGCCAGCATGACCTGTGCGCACAGTCGGGGCTGTTGTACCTCGAAATTATCCGTTGGGTCAAGAGATGGTATAGGATTTCACCATTATGAGGCAGTCTTGTATGTGCAATATTAGTTACTCTTTGAGCAGTTTCCTTAAATTCTAATGTTTTAAATTTTTTTTAAATAAATATTTTTGGTTATTGGTGATTTCAAAATTTTGTGTTTAGCCTTCACTCAATTTACCATATTCTCAACAACTTATTATCTAGGCCTATTCAATATAAAAAGTGAAAGCGGCTATACACCCATAATAACGGAACTATTCCTTGTCACTTTATGCTATCCCAAGAAACTAATCTTAATGGTTTTTAATCTCCTAACCACGGTCGAAGAGGTAAAGATTCCTAGAATCGAACTCAAACAGGCTGCACACTTAAACACACTACCTCCGCAACATTGAATTTGACACATTGACTTCAACACACTGACTTTAACACACTGACTTCAACACACTGACTTCAACACACTGACTTCAACACACTGACTTCAACACACTGACTTCAACACACTGACTTCAACACACTGACTTCAACACACTGACTTCAACACACTGACTTCAACACACTGACTTCAACACACTGACTTCAACACACTGACTTCAACACACTGACTTCAACACACTGACTTCAACACACTGACTTCAACACACTGACTTCAACACACTGACTTCAACACACTGACTTCAACACACTGACTTCACACACTGACACAATGACTGAACCCATCTGACCCCCAGTCATACCATACTGACCTCGTACTTGCAGTTACCACGCCGATCCTGCGAAATATTTTCACGGTCACAGAAATCTAGCGAACGAGAAAGTGACAATTTGTCAGAAAGTGACAATTTGTCAGAAAGTGACAATTTGTCAGAAAGTGACAATTTGTCAACAATCAGGTCGTTTGTTGATATCAATATTGTTGATCCCAACTATTGTAGTCTAGGGACTGGAACGAAAGCACGTTTTTAGTGCATTGGTTTCTGTTGCCTGGTTAAAATATTCGTGCCAGTCAACCATGCTGCAAAAAAATACAAAGAGGACTTCCTTAAAGCATCTTCTTTCTCCATCTCCAACATGGTGTGCAACTGAAGTCTGGTGTGCATCAGAGAGAGATGTGCTGCATCTGAATACAAGGGACACATTTTAGACATATGTGTTCAGATTAACAAGCTTCAAAACAACACATAGCAAACAACAAAAACACAATTAAAAATTAATATTAAAATAAAAATAATAAACGAAACCACATCATCCAAAGAGATTTGTTTAATACGAATATTGATTTGAAACATTACGGATTTGTTAGTAATAACTTCGGATGCTAAACGCCATTAAAAGATTTAATTTATGTTTTGCTCTTGCAATAGTTTCTACTGGATGCTACTTTGATGGTTGCCACGCCCTCATAGTTGCCACGCCCTCATAGTTGCCACGCCCACATGTGATCCTCCTATCGTTGGCATGTCTTCACGTGTGGCGAGGATTTCTTGGACATACTCGCTGTTTGCCGCACGCTGAAAAGCTGCATGTTTTATAATAAACCCGGTGTTAAGAGACTGAAGATGAAAGAGGCGCATACTTTGATAATTAAATAGCATGGCCTCCAGGCTGAATAACATAATGTCTGTATTCTCTGGCAATTTACTTTTCTTTGCCGTTATGGGGCGGTGTAGAAACAAAATACTTTAATCAACACTCGGCGATTTTCCCTAATAACTTTACGCGCATTACATTATAATTGGCTTTTAAAAACGAGTCTCGGTGAACTTTGCGCGTGATACATTTACACAATCGATTTAACCCAACGTATCGAACGGAATAATTACCTTTGAAAAATTGTAATTAGTTATTTTCCTTCCCCCAAAACCAGGTAACTTAGTCTTGTTTACCGTGGCTTCGCAACCGGACAGTGAAATCAGCTATTAACGTGACAAAGGTGACACCATTAAATTATTTGTAAATCGCTTTATTGACTATTTAACTATAAAGGCTGAATTCAGACTTCCTTTTTTTTGCATTTAATTAGCTTGTGTATTTATCATTGGTCTCTTGTAAGACATAAATGGGTAATTTATCGTTTAGAAATAGTACAAAGAAACATGTACTTGAAGGGGGCATTACTCTGATGGAAGGCCGGATAAATGCCGAAATTGTGTTGTCAATCTTGATAGGCCACCGTGCGATGATACCACTGCTGTTATCCAATCAACTATTGCAAAAGAAATGAAAACAGAAAAAAGTTCAACAAAAGACATTGCAGACTGTTACCATTAACCAAAATATTCTATCCCCCCGGCTTTAGATCGTATGCGTTGCCTAATTAGTTAAAATGATTATTTCGAACTGGACAAGCGCTGACCTCACAACGGTCTCCACTCCCATGCTCACCTCAACGTCCTATGCATCTGCTATGCCGACTGATCCCATAGACACGTCAACCCTTCAGACCATCATTGGAGTTTCTCTGGCGTTCGGGTTTGTCCTTCAGCTGGCCGGGGCTGTGACGAACCTCATCAACATGTACGTCTTCTACAGGCTTGGCCTCAGCGACGTCGTCAGCCTCTCCTTCTTCGCATTGTCCGTGTCCGACTTCATCTACACGCTCTTCAACCCCATAGGCACCAATGGGAGCCTTCTCGTTTACCAGGCAAACTTGGGTCAGCCGTGGGCGAGAGATTTTAACACCTTCGGGAATTTCTTTATCTAGCTCATCGTCGTCTTCAAGGATAACACGCTGACCATCACGGCCTACATCGCCATCGTCCGGTGTTGCATTGTGGTGTTTCCGTTGCGGTTTAAGAGCCTGTTCACGCCGTTTAGGACCTGGGCCGCCCTGGTGGTCATCTTCCTCTTCATGGTCGCCACCCACATGCCGATGTTCTTCACTCAGGGGCTGGGGTGGGGTGGGCCTACGATAAGTCCACCAACACGACCCGACTGGTCATGTGGCAGGGACCGACCAGGAAAGACACCCTCGCCTTTCACGACATGGTCTGCCGCGGCGTCATCCCGTATTCGTGTCTCATCATTCTGGGGATTTGTCTAATTGTCTTAATATTTAAACTCACGGCAGCCTCCAACTTCTGACGTGGACTTACTCCTTCAAGACTGCATGTTTCGGAGAGTGTATTCAAAACCGACTCGTCAAAGGATAAAATACACATCGAAAGTAAGCTGAGTTCCAGAGATATCCGGGTGGTCAAGGCCGTATGCTTCATATCGGGTCTGCATGTACCTCGCATGTTTTCTGCCAACGGCCCTGCAGTCCGTCATTAGGCTGGTGGTCCCCGAGTTCAATATCGGCAAGCGATACAAAAATTCGTTCTTCTTCATGCTGTCCTTTGTTTCAAACGTCGCCAACTTCAACTCCACGTTCAACATCGTTTCCTATTATCTCTACAACACAAAGTTCCGGGAAGTTCTCAACGGTAAATTCCAAAAGTGACTGCTGTTATTTTTCTATAAACTCAATCTACCAGATTTATATGGTCGCTACAGACTCTTTTGCGAATGCTGAATAATTTTGAATTTCAAAATTTGAGTACTGATTTGGCATTTCAAAATCGTATCATATAAGACTTGAATTTATTTTCATTGCACCAAAGTACAATGGAAGGTGTGATTGCATTTTGTTTTCTAAATTACTCATGCACCTCCTTAAACCGCCCCACCCCCACCCCAACCCCACCCATGACTAATTCAAGTTACATTCTCATTGAAAAAATTACGAACTTGAGTTTTGTTTTCTCATGTTCGTAGAGAATATTAAAAAGTTATAAATCAAATTTAAATATTACGAATCATGTATAATACTCACTTTTATTATTTACATATTTTACCAAAGTCCTACTTTTTTAAACATAAATTTATTTGGAAATAGTTATTTGTTTAAAATTAAGTCATTAATTTATGTATTTTTTAATTATTTAAATGTGCAGAAATATACTGTTAACCTTAATGTTCTCAGGGCGTATAGCGAAAGCCGCGCGTAAGTTCTTTGATGTTACTAGCGCAATTTCCCCAAGGGACAAATTGCTTTTATATTTGAAAAGTCTGTCATGTATGGATGTCTGTTCGAGCTTGCACGAGCAACTACCCCTGAACCATACCAGATAGAGGGTTCGGGTCTTTTTAAAATTATGTTAAGAAGGTTCCAAGGATGTGCACGGGCCTAAAATAATTCCCGAAAAGGTTTACTAGATTTCCTGGAAAATAAAAATAAAAACGAAGAAATATTAGTATTTTGTCAATTTCTCGCCCACCATAACATCTATAGGTTTGAAACAAACGTCAAACGATAGCTAATAATATTTAGAACAATGTTGGAGAAGGAATTTTTAAAAAATCTCTTTTCGTTAGACTCTCGTATTTTTAGCAGCAATTAGAATAGAGTAGATAGCAATTGTTTTTGTTTACTTTCAAAATTATTGATTTGAAATGACTTTTTAATGTAATCTAGGTTGAGTTACCTTAAAGGATTGTTTGAAATTGCGCTTAAATACTCATTCAAGTTGTTATTAATTGTTTTCTCTTATTTCTACCCTAACCCTTTGCTTTGCAATCGTATAATGCAATGTACAAGGTGACTAAGTTGGCAATGTTTTTAGATATCATCCGCCCTTTTTGTTAACTTTCCCCCAAGTAATGCAATAAACTTTTAACGTACAGCAGTAGACAACAGTCAAAATAGACAAATTCCTTAGAATGATTCAAGAACAGTGTGGTCAGGGGCCGACGCTACCCCCCCCCCAAACTAACTTCGCCAAAACATTTTGTTTATAAAACTTGGTTTGCTGAGAAATGTTCTTTACTTAATAGCCGGGTTCGTCTTCCGTATCTTAAAATAATTATGTCAAAAAGAAGACCATATTGTATTAAAAAATGAATATTTTCTCATCACTAACCAACCCTAACTAAACTTAACCCTTGTCACCAAACCTAACTGAACTTAATCCTTATCACTAACGCTAACTTAAACCTTAACCCCAACCGAAACTTAATTTTAACCCTAAAGCTCAAATTTAACTGAAAACTAACCTGTATAATAAGAAATTTTTGAAAACATTTTTTCGAGCCCCCAATTCTAACCAAGCCATTCAGCAAATTTCATTCAAAAAAAAGAGGAGGAAACAATTCGCTCCCTCTGGGGGAGGAAAAAACTGGAATCTTGTCCAGGGATCATAAGAAAAGGTGGAGGGTCCTTCACGCATAATTTTTAGATGCTGATGTGTTCGTAGAAGGCAGAGCGGCCAAGCGTAGCAAATTATCTAGGGCGCAAGAAATTCTGGTGGTGAGCTGTGTTGTAGATAACTTAATTTAGCTTTTGGCTTATTAAAGATATTGAACGCTCTCGTATTAATATTAATCTCGAAGCAAAAGTTGAAAATATTTGATGTGTATTGACTGTGTATTACAAAAGTTTTGGCCACTTTTTTTTAAATGCCCTTGGAAGTCTTTTACAATTGGTGGACATATTGAAAATTTCACCGGAAATACGCATAGTAGAACTCTCCACTGTTTACACTGATTTGGAGAGGAGACTGCGAGACCTATAAGATTTAGATAATTGAAAGCCTTTCATACTCTCCTATTACAAGGAACAATCTTTTAAAGTAGAAACAAACGTCTAGGGCAGTGCTTCTCAAAGTGGTGGTCCGCGGACCGGTGCCGGTCCGTGGGGCATCCGATGCCGGTTTGCAGAAGTTACCAAGAAAGGACATTTCGCTACCACGTCAGTACAGGGAAAATAGTTCACCGGACCCTGGTGCAATGGAAAAATTCCTGCCGGTCCGCCATACTAAAAAGTCTGAGAAGCACTGGTCTAGGGCATGGTTGTTAAATATGAACCTTCAAACAATGGTGGCGGCAGTCTGTTGACTCCTCATGTTAAAAAGTTACTTGATATAAGATGAATTCTTGATATAAGATGAATTCTTGATATAAGATGAATTCTTGATATAAGATGAATTCTTGATATAAGTTGAATTCTTGATATAAGATGAATTCTTGATATAAGATGAATTCTTGATATAAGATGAATTCTTGATATAAGATGAATTCTTGATATAAGATGAATTCTTGATATAAGATGAATTCTTGATATAAGATGAATTCTTGATATAAGATGAATTCTTGATATAAGATGAATTCTTGATATAAGTTGAATTCTTGATATAAGATGAATTCTTGATATAAGATGAATTCTTGATATAAGATGAATTCTGGATATAAGATGAATTCTGGATATAAGATGAATTCTTGATATAAGATGAATTCTTGATATAAGATGAATTCTTGATATAAGATGAATTCTTGTTACACATTGAATAAAAAATCGAAATTAGTACAAATATGACTCACCCCACCCCCTCACTCACACACTCACCTGCTCACTTACGTGGGGGTAGGGGCGGTTGTACTTCCTTTATGTCGAAATGCCTCACTCTTTTTTTACACTGCCGGTTGATCACATCTATTTTTAAGTTCCTTAAATCGAGAGAAACAACTTACACCCGGAAGGCGCTTGCGGTATGAATCTAATTTAGCTATCGGGATTTCTATCTGGTTTATTTATAGTAGCAACAATTTGACCGACTTAACAATCATTGTGGATTTCTATGGATTGAGAAGGAAGTTTAAAGTTGTGTTTAACATCCGCCCCCCCCAAAAAACCCCACCTACTTCCAGAGTCATGGCTTTAATGTGGAGACTATCATTTTTCTACAGACTTCACTGATTTACTGAAATCTCTGAGAGGCGCACGTACAAGTGAATGTTTGAAACTGTGTCCCACACTTGTTTAGAGTGAATCATCCTTATACATGCACGGCAGAGTGATACATTTTCAAAAACTAAATAAGTTGAGTCAAAAAAAACCCAAAAAAAAACAAAAACAAAAAAACCCACTCCAACACTGCCTCACTGCACCCATTTTTGTTACATCATTTAACACTGGCCCCGCACAGCACTTTCTCCTGTAACACTGGCCCCGCACAGAACTTTCTCCTGTAACACTGGCCCATACAGCACTTTCTCCTGTAACACTGGTCCCGCACAGAACTTTCTCCTGTAACACTGGCCCATACAGCACTTTCTCCTGTAACACTGGTCCCGTACAGCACTTTCTCCTGTAACACTGGCCCCGTACAGCACTTTCTCCTGTAACACTGGCCCATACAGCACTTTCTCCTGAAACACTGGCCCCGCACAGCACTTTCTCCTGTAACACTGGCCCCGTACAGCACTTTCTCCTGTAACACTGGCCCATACAGCACTTTCTCCTGTAACACTGTCCCATACAGCACTTTCTCCTGTAACACTGGCCCATACAGCACTTTCTCCTGTAACACTGGCCCCGCACATCACTTTCTCCTGTAACACTGTCCCATACAGCACTTTCTCCTGTAACACTGTCCCATACAGCACTTTCTCCTGTAAAACTCGCCCATACAGAACTTTCTCCTGTAACACTGGCCCATACAGCACTTTCTCCTGTAACACTGGCCCCGCACATCACTTTCTCCTGTAACACTGTCCCATACAGCACTTTCTCCTCTAACACTGGCCCCGCACATCACTTTCTCCTGTAACACTGGCCCCGCACATCACTTTCTCCTGTAACACTGTCCCATACAGCACTTTCTCCTGTAACACTGGCCCCGCACATCACTTTCTCCTGTAACACTGTCCCATACAGCACTTTCTCCTGTAACACTGGCCCATACAGCACTTTCTCCTGTAACACTGGCCCATACAGCACTTTCTCCTGTAACACTGGCCCATACAGCACTTTCTCCTTTAACACTGGCCCATACAGCACTTTCTCCTGTAACACTGGCCCCGTACAACAGTGCTTCTCAAAGTGGTGGTCCGCGGTCTGGTGCAGTTGGTTCTCAATAATATTTTAAAAAAACAAAAACACTCGTTACCTTACAGTGTAAACAGTTATGATAATATTGGAGTGTCAGCAGCTTATTTCGATATATTTCAAATTTTGCAACAACTATCGACAGTGCAGATGAAAAGCTTGATGTTCCATCTCTACAAAAAGTCATTATTGAGCACTTGACAAAATTAACTGATCGTTTTGAGTTTTGCTTTTCAAACATAAAATGACCCACGGAAAGGTTCTTGATGGATACACAATCCATTTATTGCATCGAAGGTTGATTTTTTCATAACTTTGGAAGATAAATTGCTGGAGTTAGCTGCGGATGAAGGTTTAAACATGAATTTCGGAACTAGTTTACCTCTCTTTCATCCTTTTGGATTCACGTGAATGCAGAATATATTGAACTTGCCGAAATTGCTCTCAAGGCTCTTCTTCCATTTCCTTCATCTCACCTCTGTGAGACTGGTTTTTCAACAATCTGTATATATAATTCTCTACGTCACCCCACCATGCGGGACACCACGCTTGCACGTCGACTCTCTAACTTCACCACAGCGAGTATGTGCAAACGAGCATGAAGAATGACCTTCGCTGGGGTCGACCAATATCTCGAGACCAACAATGGTCCTGGCGTTCACTTGCATTGCTCCTTCACAGAATAACGTGAGATTCGTAGTGTACTGGTAATCACGTCCGCCTTGTACGGGGAAGGTCCTGGGTTCAAGCCCCAGCGAAAACATTGTTGTTCTTTTTAATTTTTAAAAATGTCTGTTTGTGCCCTTTGTTTCACCCCTTTATTGCCAAAATTGCTGACCCTCGCTAGGGTCGGCCAATCACAGTTTATGGTTGGCATGCAAATGTGGTAAAGGGTGGTGGGCAGGTAGATAACCACAGTGCGAATGTCTCGAAACCAACAATGAGTCGGTAGTCAAACCGACGTTCACTCACGTTGTTTTGATTTCTTCGAGCTGTAGTTTGTGCCTGCTCTTTCTCCAGTTTCTTTGCACTCTCCATGAGCAAGTCTGCGACGTATTGCTACGCCGCGGGGCGTCTAGTGAGCATTATTAAAACAAAGTACATGAACACTATGGATGTTTGTTCTCCATTGCGTGTAGCGTTGTCCTCAATCGAGCGAAGACTTGATAAACTTGCAACAAATAAGCAGGCTCGCCCGAGCCGTTAGTATAAGTTAAACTTTGAGCATAAACTTACACATGTACTTACTATAGTTACTTTATTATTTTTAAAAATAAATATACATGACTTTTTATATTAAATGTTATGTTGTCTTTAATAAAATAGACCACTATCAACTTAAAAAAACAGTTGAACCAAAAACAATGGCTGAAGTTATCAACATATTTATATACAAAATAAAGGCGATCGTAAATGAGCAATAAGCAATGAAAGCTTAAGTTTAGCCTTTTTCAAAATTGTTCGATGACATGTAGCATAAAACTAGCCTAATTCATGCTTTATCTTGTAGGGCCATTAGGTCATGAAGGGGCTCATTTTGGGTTTCATGACAAACCGACATGGTGACAAAACGACAAGGTGACAAAACGACATGGTGACAAAACGACAACGTCTCATAGAAACAACGTATATCACTGTAGAACCCCCTAATGAAGTCCCCGTGACAAGGTCACTTTGAACATAGACTAAGGGTGTCCGACTCAATAGCTCAGCACTAGGTCACTTTGAACATAGACTAAGGGTGTCCGACTCAATAGCTCAGCACTAGGTCACTTTGAACATAGACTAAGGGTGTCCGACTCAATAGCTCAGCACTAGGTCACTTTGAACATAGACTAAGGGTGTCAGACTCAATAGCTCAGCACTAGGTCACTTTGAACATAGACTAAGGGTGTCAGACTCAATAGCTCAGCACTAGGTCACTTTGAACATAGACTAAGGGTGTCAGACTCAATAGCTCAGCACTAGGTCACTTTGAACATAGACTAAGGGTGTCAGACTCAATAGCTCAGCACTAGGTCACTTTGAACATAGACTAAGGGTGTCAGACTCAATAGCTCAGCACTAGGTCACTTTGAACATAGACTAAGGGTGTCAGACTCAATAGCTCAGCACTAGGTCACTTTGAACATAGACTAAGGGTGTCAGACTCAATAGCTCAGCACTAGGTCACTTTGAACATAGACTAAGGGTGTCAGACTCAATAGCTCAGCACTAGGTCACTTTGAACATAGACTAAGGGTGTCAGACTCAATAGCTCAGCACTAGGTCACTTTGAACATAGACTAAGGGTGTCAGACTCAATAGCTCAGCACTAGGTCACTTTGAACATAGACTAAGGGTGTCAGACTCAATAGCTCAGCACTAGGTCACTTTAAACATAGACTAAGGGTGTCAGACTCAATAGCTCAGCACTAGGTCACTTTGAACATAGACTAAGGGTGTCAGACTCAATAGCTCAGCACTAGGTCACTTTGAACATAGACTAAGGGTGTCAGACTCAATAGCTCAGCACTAGGTCACTTTGAACATAGACTAAGGGTGTCAGACTCAATAGCTCAGCACTAGGTCACTTTGAACATAGACTAAGGGTGTCAGACTCAATAGCTCAGCACTAGGTCACTTTGAACATAGACTAAGGGTGTCCGACTCAATAGCTCAGCACTAGGTCACTTTGAACATAGACTAAGGGTGTCAGACTCAATAGCTCAGCACTAGGTCACTTTGAACATAGACTAAGGGTTTCAGACTCAATCGCCCAGGGGCCAAAATAAAAAACACTCTTCAGTCAAAACCATTGCCTTTTTTTCGTTGTCCCATTTTGACCTATTTTTGTCAGCTTGTCGTTTTGTCACCTTGTCGTTTCGTCGCTTTGTCAGTTGTCGCTTTGTCACCTGGTAGTATTGTCACTTGTCGTTTTTTCTGGTTACCTTCATTTTGCTATTACGTCAGTACGAGAAAATATTTCACAGGTCCCTGGTCCAATATTAAATTCCTGCCAGTCCGCCATACGAAAAAGTTTGAGAAGCACTGCGGTACAGCACTTTCCCCTATAACACTGACACCGTACAGCACTTTCCCTTGTAAGACTGGCCCCGTAATGCACTCTTCCTTTTAATACTTGCTTCGAACAACACTTTCTCCTGTAACACTGGTCCCATACAGCACGTTCTCCTGTAACACTGGCCCAGACAGTACTTTCTCCTGTAACACTGGCCCAGACAGCATTTTCTCCTGTAACACTGGCCCATACAGTACTTTCTCCTGTAACACTGGCCCAGACAGTACTTTCTCCTGTAACACTGGCCCATACAGTACTTTCTCCTGTAACACTGGCCCATACAGCACTTTCTCCTGTAACACTGGTCCCGTACAGCACTTTCTCCTGTAACACTGGCCCATACAACACTTTCTCTTGTAACACTGGCCCATACAGCACTTTCTCCTGTAACACTGGTCCCGTACAGTACTTTCTCCTGTAACACTGGCTCAGACAGTACTTTCTCCTGTAACACTGGACCCGTACAGCACTTTCTCCTGTAACACTGGTTCCGTAAAGCACTTTCTCCTGTAACACTGGCCCATACAGCACTTTCTCCTGTAACACTGGTCCCGTACAGCACTTTCTCTTGTAACACTGGCCCATACAGTTCTTTCTCATGTAACACTGACCCGTACAGTACTTTCTCCTGTAACACTGGCCCAGACAGTACTTTCTCCTGTAACACTGGCCCATACAGCACTTTCTCCTGTATCATTGGCCCGTACAGCACTTTCTCCTGTAACACTGGCCCAGACAGTACTTTCTCCTGTAACACTGGCCCATACAGCACTTTATCCTGTAACACTGGCCCAGACAGTACTTTCTCCTGTAACACTGGCCCAGACAGTACTTTCTCCTGTAACACTGGCCCGGACAGCACTTTCTCCTGTAACACTGTCCCGTACAGCATTTTCTCCTGTAACACTGGCTCAGACAGTACTTTCTCCTGTAACACTGGACCCGTACAGCACTTTCTCCTGTAACACTGGTCCCGTACAGCACTTTCACTTTTAACACTGGCCCATACAGTTCTTTCTCCTGTAACACTGACCCGTACAGTACTTTCTCCTGTAACACTGGCCCAGACAGTACTTTCTCCTGTAACACTGGCCCATACAGCACTTTATCCTGTAACACTGGCCCAGACAGTACTTTCTCCTGTAACACTGGCCCAGACAGTACTTTCTCTTGTAACACTGGCCCGGACAGCACTTTCTCCTGTAACACTGGCCCATACAGCACTTTCTCCTGTAACACTGGCCCATACAGCACTTTCTCCTGTAACACTGGCCCAAACAGCACTTTCTCCTGTAACACTGTTCCGTACAGCACTTTCTCCTGTAACACTGGCCCATACAGCACTTTTTCTTGTAACACTGGCCCATACAGCACTTTCTCCTGTAACACTGGCCCCGCACAGCACTTTCTCCTGTAACTCTGGCCCAGACAGTACTTTCTCCTGTAACACTGGTCCATACAGCACTTTCTCCCGTAACTCTGGCCCAGACAGTACTTTCTCCTGTAACACTGGCCCATACAGCACTTTCTCCTGTAACACTGGCCCAGACAGCACTTTCTCCTGTAACACTGGCCCATACAGCACTTTCTCCTGTAACACTGGCCCAAACAGCACTTTCTCCTGTAACACTGTTCCGTACAGCACTTTCTCCTGTAACACTGGCCCATACAGCACTTTTTCTTGTAACACTGGCCCATACAGCACTTTCTCCTGTAACACTGGCCCCGCACAGCACTTTCTCCTGTAACTCTGGCCCAGACAGTACTTTCTCCTGTAACACTGGTCCATACAGCACTTTCTCCCGTAACTCTGGCCCAGACAGTACTTTCTCCTGTAACACTGGCCCATACAGCACTTTCTCCTGTAACACTGGCCCAGACAGTACTTTCTCCTGTAACACGGGCCCATACAGTACTTTCTCCTGTAACACTTGCTCCATAACAGCAACTCCTCTGCAACACTGCTGACCCCACCATTGTGACTCATAATCCCTTTTCAGACTTAAATAAGTCAACTTTCCACTACGGCAGAAGATGAATCTTGGTTTTACTTATGACTTGTTTTTCTTCATATTTTTCAATATACTTTACTCTGCAATAAGAAAATTTTGAAAAACATCAACAATTGGTTTCGTAAATTTAAATATGCCTCCAAATCTTAATGATCAAGCTATTGGTTTCAAAGAGTAAGAGATCAGAAATCTAAAAATTATAGTCACGAAACATGGTCGTTTTTTGTCCTAGAGATCCCTTCTGTGAAGTTTCCGTGTGAGGGGAATACAATCTGAAACTATAAGTGACTCCAGTTTAAAAATGTCATTTTTGAATCTTTCAAATATATCGTGAACACCACCTGCTGCCGTGTTGAAAATCACCGGGGGCCATCACACTGATACGTTTGAGAAGCATCGCATCCAAGCCTCTTTTTCACTTAATACCTTATAATCATATCTTTGCAAGATTGCGGGTGAGAGAGTTTCATTTTAAAATCTAAGTCCGTAGACTTATCCAGTGGGATTAGGTACTGGACATTATCTGGCAAAAAAAGACGTGGCACTCATGGAATATTGAACTAACACCTTCCCTATGGACGTTCACAAGAATAAATTTTGTGCAGAGAAATGTTATATTCTGTCTTGTTTTGTTTTGTTTTTTATTTTTTAAATATTTTTTATTTATTTTTTAAAAAGAAAATAATTAAAGAATCAATAATAAGTTGCCAAAAGTAAAAACTCATAGACGTACCTGTTGATTTTGTAAGCGTGTAATTTCTCTGCCATTATGTTGAATGTCTACAGTATACAGGCCTAACTTTTTAATTTCCTGATGAATTCGAAAACACAACTTTAAATGTCAAAAGATACTTCACCCCAATAATTTTTACCACATCAAAAAACAAAACACCAGACTTCCAATTAAGTCGTATACGTTACTAATTTAATCACAACACCGTTTCTTAACTCGTTAACATGATTGTGTTAACATTGATACCTCAGCCACACCACCGAGTCACCAATTATGTGACCAAGTCGTCCTTGTCAATATATCGATCTATTAACCCAATAATCATAGGTTCGAAATGATGAGCTGTACCTGGGATCGACAAAACTTTTCATGAACGTGTGGACTTTGTCTTGTTAACACACGGGTGAATCATGTCTAACTTAAAAACTGTAATAAAAGTTGTCTGACCCATGAATTGATGTGAAAAATAATGGTGGACG
The DNA here is from genome assembly GCA_944989445.1 of Ampullaceana balthica. Classification (NCBI taxonomy): domain Eukaryota; kingdom Metazoa; phylum Mollusca; class Gastropoda; family Lymnaeidae; genus Ampullaceana; species Ampullaceana balthica. The sequence goes on along the minus strand of CALYLW010000006.1, from coordinate 341,886 downwards.
GCAAGCGATCTCTCCTTTGTCATCATTCTTTAGCGGTGTTCCAAAGTGTCTGTTTGAGAGAAAAAATTGATGACTTTTGTTTTTTAAAGGTTGAACTCAAAATAATTTTTAACAACCAAACAGCAAAGTCGATGAACACCCTTTTTCTCCTGTTTCAAGTATCTCTATAAGAATGTATCATTCGACTAACAATCTTCCATTGTTACATTGGAGCGTAAACATCGTCTGCAAGTCGGTCGGTTCATTTCTTATCCTTCTAAGCTGTTAAAGAAGTTGATTTTATGGTCGACCACAGATAATATACTTAGAACAAGAATTTTTGTTGAACCCAGGAGCAAAGTAAATTCGTTTTAAACTAGCAGCGCCTGAACCAAAAATGATCGCTTCCACCGTGGTAAACCAAGATCCTTGTCTGACCACCACGTCTATCTGGACGTCCACTTCGCTAGCGGCTGATCCCATAGACGGGTCAACAATCCAGGTCATCATTGGAGCTTCCGTGGCATTCGGGTTTGTCCTTCAGCTGACCGGGGCTGTGACGAACCTCATCAGCATGTACGTCTTCTACAGAATGGGCCTCAGCGACGTCGTCAGCCTCTCCTTTTTCGCCCTGTCCTTATCCGACTTCATCTACACTCTCTTCAACGCGTTTGGCACTAACTGCGCGCTCCTCATCTCAATGGCCAACTCTGGGCAGCCGTGGGCCAAGGACTTCGACACCTTCGGCTATTTCTTTATCTGGTGGATCGTCGTCTTCAAGGACAACACGCTAACCATCACGGCGTACATCGCCATCGTCCGGTGTTGCATTGTGGTCTTTCCGTTGAGGTTTAAGAGCCTTTTCACGCCGTTTAGGACCTGGGCCGCCCTGGTGGTTATCTTCCTCTTCATGGTCGCCACCCACATGCCGATGTTCTTCACCCAGGGGCTGGGGTGGGCCTACGATAAGTCAACGAACACGACCCGACTGATCGTGTGGCAGGAAGCAACCCGGAAAGACACCCTCGCCTTTCACGACACAGTAAACCGTAACGCTGTACCCTACACATGTCTGTTTATTCTGGCGGTCTGTCTTTTTGTCTTGTTATCGAAACTTACCTCGGCTTCTAAATTTCGCCGTGGACATGTTTCTTCCAGAATGCAAATCTCCGGCAACAAATCCAAGACCGACTCGTCAAAGGATAAAACGAACTTGAAGTATAGGCTTAGTGCCAGAGATATCCGTGTTGTCCAAGCCGTCTGTTTCATATCGGGTCTGTACATCGCGTGTTTCCTGCCCACGGCCCTGCAGTCCGCAATCAGGTTGGCTGTCCCAGAGTTCAATATCGGCAAGCGATACAACAATTCTTTCTTTTTGATGCTGTCCATCGTGGCCAATGCCGCTCGCTTCAACTCCACCTTCAACATTGTCGCCTACTATCTCTACAACAGCAAGTTCAAGGACATCCTGCACGGGAAGAGTCTGCTCCAGTGACATTTCAAAGAAACGACAGCTTCTGTATTACAACTGCAAAAAGAGGGATCGTCTGTATCGCATCATCCTCATGTAGGAACTGATCCAATACTCATCTATGAAATTTTTAGCGGAAAATCAAGTTGAAAGACCAAGTGAACATTACAGTACCCAACCGAAATTTTCCAATTTTAAATTGGTGAGAGCAACTTTTAATTTTAAAAAAAATGTTAAATCGTTGACTTAAAGTTAAAGAAAATCTTCACCCGGTTTAATATTTTAAATACAAACTATTAATTACAATCATATTCTATACTACGTTGTTGTTGTTTTAAGCACCATATAAATGTACATACATGAAGCCATAGACTTTGAAGTGGTCACAAATAGCGCATTAATTAATATCAAAACAACAATTAAATCAAGTGCAGCCAGGAGCGGCCTTTGGGGATGGCAGCTGCGGCAATCGCCCCAGGCCCCGCGCTTAGGAGGGCCCCGCGTTACAGACTTGAGAGTATTTCGTCCAAGTTATTTTCACCGTAAAAAAACGCCGAAAGAAGTTTCTCCAAGCTGAACTTGATCAAAAACTATCTGAGGGCAACGATGTATCAAGATAAGCCCTGAGGTCTAGCAGTTATCTCAATAGAAAAGGACATTGCTTCCGCTTTGGACTGCAAAGACCTCATCAATGAATTTTGCAATGAATTTTCCACAAGGAAGGCGAGAAAAGTGGACTTTCGTCTATGAAATGGTATGGGACTTTCTATAACTGCAGCCGAAATAAAACAATACCATTAAACTTGACAGTGGAAAACAAGCTGCATGCCTGTCATTAATTAGCGTATGTAAATTATAAAGTGATTAGCAGACCCGGCCGTCGTACGTTGCAACAATCTCAGTAAAAATGAATAAATTTAAAGAAACCAACAAGTGGTATGTTTTAAAAACAATTATGCCAGAAACCTTCGCGATAGTTTCCAAAATAAAGAATAAAATAAAAGTCCAAGTTTCATAGCAAACGGATCAATAAATTAATAATTAAAAAGCTTGCAAAAGAAGAAACGATATTAAGGGCCCCGGCCCAAAAATGAGTGATAATTTTTTTATTGCTATTGTACTCAAGCTAAATTTGTCAAAATCGTGTAAATTTGAATGTGGAATACAATTATTAACGTTCAGTTTAAAAAAAAAGACATTTGGGGCCCCCAGCTCCGAGGGAATAGACATTAGGAGTTCAGTGCCCTATAGTAATTTAATATAGGCGCTTAAGTTTTTATATACTAATTTTGGTCAAGATCAATTTATTTTCTCATTATCTAACGCTTAAACTAATTTTTATATACCTACTATATGGGGAAAACACACTAAGGGACTCCGGGGCCCATTCGGTTCAAGATGTTAATTTCAAAAACCTGTTCATTTTAATTCAGTTTTATCATGGATATATTTCTCAAGAGCGTTAAAAAGTGAATGGGAATAATATCTTAAACACTTACGAAAAAAGACATTTGGTGCCCCCGCCCCGAAGAAATTGACATTAGAAGTTCAGCGCCCTTAAGTATTTTAATATGGGATACCAAGTTTTTTAATACAAAGTTTGGTTAAGATCCATTCATTTACTTAGTAGTTAGTAGCTAACGCATAAACTAAATTTTTTATAGCTCATATAGCCAAAAAATGACACTAAGGGCCCCAGGGCCCATTCTGTGCAAGACATAATGTTCAAAACACCTGTTCGTTTCAATATGGATAATAATGGATGCATTTATCATTATTTTTCAAGATCGTTAACAAATGAATGGGGAATAAATTCTTAAAAGTTTTAGAAAACAGGGCATTTTGGGCCCCCAGACCCGAAGGAATGGTCATTAGAAGATTTTAGCCCTTTAGTATTTTAATATTGGCTGTCAAGTTTTTGTAAACAAACGTTAGTTAATATCCATCAATTACACAGTTGTTCGTTCGTCCGTCGATACGACGAGGACCACTCTAGTCATCCGAGGGTTGTAGACCGCTGGTATGGGATGGATGACAAAAGTGACTTGCGCGATGATTTGGATTTAAGTGAGAAGGAGTTGCGCAGTTCGTCGATCTCACTCTCTCGCCCGAGGCCATCTTATCCAGCGGCAGGACTAAGTCGAGACGGCTGGTGATGGAGACGGGTGCAGTGGATGGCCATGATGTCCTGTGTGTCTTGTCATGCCCTTAGCGTTCCACAACGCTTTGCTGAGATTCGCCTTTTTGACCGTTGACCAACTAGTGGTTCCTCCGCTCTGTCCACCGAATCCAGTCTTCACGTGCATAGATAGACATATCTAGATCACCGATTAACACAGTAGATAACGCTTAAACTAATCTTTATATAGCTCATATTTGCAAAACATGACATTATGGGCCCCCGGCGCCCCATGAGTGTTAAATTTCTTTTTAAAAAAAAGTAACCAGTTACCATCCCGGGAGCATACTCAACAGTCTTGAAAAGTTTCATTACGATCGGGTGAATAGTTTAGTCAGCTATAAAGGACATGCACACACACACAAACGCACACAGACATCCTTTGATTTTTATATATTTAGATTCGCTAATGTGATGGACCAAGATATATGAGAATGTCATCCCGCATGTTGGAGTACACTGGATGTAGTCATGTACACAATGCACTTTCGATTAGAAACATGCATTTGAAATATTGCCTTCTACAATAAATTGCATTTTTACCTAAGTCGTTACGGTAATATTCGAAAAGAAACCATTGTTCATAAAACGCGAACATAAATATATTTTAGTAACAAAAGAGCCTGCAGATATTGCACTTCTGAGTTTGCGCAAGAATTGATCTAATCAAGATATTATGACCTTTTGGGCATATTGGTAGTTCGCGATCGTTACCAGTACTCTGGCCCCGCGGGGTCATTGTTGCACCAGGCCTCGCGCGTACCTAACGCCGCCTCTGAGATGCAGCTACAAAAATATCAGTGTCCTGTTAAGGTTTTAAATAAAAATAAATAGAGGTTAAAAAAATAGATTTTTAAAAACCACGTTTTTATAAGTGGACTAAAAAGAAGAAAATAATTTAAAACTGATAAGTTCAAGTACTTTCATTTAATATGACTAAAAACGTTGGGCTGGCGCTTATGACGTATTTGGTATAAAAATGTAAGATGTATAATTTAGAAGGCAAACGAGAGATCTATAAGTGAGAGAATGAGTGAACTGCATTTATAAAACCTCATACGCGCCCGCCCCACGTTTTAGTCATATTAAATCAAAGTACTTGAACTTATACGTTTTAAATTATTTTCTTTCTTTTTAGTCCAGTTATAAAAACGTGGTTTTTAAAAATCTTTTTTTTTACCTTTATTTATTTTATTCTTTTTAGTCTAAGTGTAAAATCATATAGTATATCGAAAATGTTATTTCTTTATTAATTATTATACGTGACTTAACTCCCCTTGCTGTTAAATACGGGGATGTCGTCATCGATGGCTGGGGTGAACTCCGGTGGCACGTTGATGTCAACAATAGCAGACAGATACAGATGTTATTTAGAGATAAACTAAAAATGCATTAATTTAGATACGGTTCATTCGATCGATCTGAAATTTCCATACAATGCATTGTCATCCAAGATCTAGCTGTAGTAAAATTTTGAGATCTCTAGGCCTATCAGACATGGTTCAATTTTACGTTGGGAGATTTGAAATTTTGCGGAAATACAGGAACGAAAACAGGGTAATAAAAACGTGGTTAAAAAGAATTAAATGCATGTTGAAAATCTTTGCTCGGTTCTCCACTGACAAAGACGATAATACAAGGTAATCAAAGTTAAGCATCGATATGGGTATCCACGGTTCCGATTTTAGAACATTTTCAAGAGTAACAGAAAAGGGGCCGTCCATAAATGACGTCACGCGATTTTTTCCGATTTTTTACCCCTCCCTCCCCCTCGTCACGCGTCGTCACAAAAACTTAGACCCCCCCTCTAAAAATACGTCACAAATCTTTGACCCCCCCCCCAAAAAAAAATAATAAAACCTTTTTCTATTTGAAAATAAGTATGTTTCAAATCACTTTTATTGTCCTTGAAGTATTTATTATTTATTTAGTGAAGATCTACATTGTAATATCGTAACTCGCGTGAAGCATTTTTTAGAAACGTTTAACTGGCCTTCAGAAAACGAACTGTGTTAACATCCTTAGATTATATTTTATTTTAATGCATACAAATTAAACATTGACTATTAATCATCAAGGTTAACGTCTTTGTTTAGAAAAAAAATTATTTAAAAATAACATTTTTAAAATGTATTTTGTTTAAATCCCTCAATTGACTGACGGGCATCCCGTAAGAAAGAGGTCGGCGATCAGATGTAAATAACCTCATCTGGGGTCAAAAAGGGAATTCTTGGAGGTAATGCAGACTCATTTGGGACATATAACATCCACTACAATCCACTAGATATATTAAAATACGTCATGTGTGCGTGTACTCTTGGAACATATGCCCATTATTGAACCGGTTCCTTCCAGAACATATATTTTTTTTAAAATTTGACAATTATGTAGATTTCTTACCTACGTACTATACGAAGACACCTAAATCTACCCTACTTTCATTTATATTGACACCAGTGACAATAATCTTAATCCACATGACTTGTCTGTATCGCGTATCATTTCTGTGATATTTAAAATTAATGCCTTAAAAACTGAGCTAAGAAGAAAAGTTGTTTTGTGCTCCTCTCGTATTGCGATGTCAAGAATTTGATGCATTCAATAAAGTTAATGAATACTTGACTAATTTTAAATGGGCTCATTTACCATTATATCTAGAATAAGATTAGAATGGCCAGGGGCGTTTGACCAAAAACCCATCGAACAATTATATCAAACTTAAAACGTTTTTAATTCTATCAAATAGATTCCCCCCCCCCTTCCCCTTTTAAAGAAAAGGGATATTCCGTGTCGTTTTGACTTAAAATAGCTACACATAATCCTATTCAGATCATTTTTAGACACTTGTCATGCTTGTAAAACTCACCAGTAGCATTTTCGGGCTAACGAGGCTCCCCCAAATCCCCGAGTCATGTGAGCAGGGCCTAGAGTCTGGGGGTTGTAACGCACACATAAACTTGTATAGTTTGTGGTAACGGGCAAAATAGTTCGAGAGAACCAAACGGAGCTGCGGTTACATCACAAATGCTTTGATGTCAACATCAAACGACGCAGTGTAACAATTTCATATGTTATCTTGTGGATTCTCAAACTTAAGGATTATAATTAGATTTAATTTTCGTGTCTTGATAGCTTACGCCAACCAGCGTCTGATGGACTACTGACCGGCACATTGAGAAGCACTGATTTTTTTTTAAAGTCACTAAATAAATTGTAAGCGACCAAATATTTCAGTGGAAGTTTTATTTCAAGTTATCCTTTTGATGTGACGTCACATTTCTTCAACCCCCCTCCCTCCCCCTCGTCACGCATCGTCACAAAAGTGTGACCCCCTCCCCCCCCCCTAGGTGCGTGACGTCATTTATGGACGGCGCAAAGAAAAACAACGTAAAAATAAACGAATTGAAGATCATCATTGCTGAAAACCGTTGCAGCATAGACGCGAAAAGAGGAGATTCTCAGATGGGGAAAATTAAATAGAAAAGTCGCGGATCGCCTGGTGAAAAGTGCAGTCGAGACTACGAATTCAAACCCGAAAATGCAGTTAATTTGTTTCATTTTTATAAATTAAGCCTTTCAAATTTGAACCCAATTTTTTTTTGGTCAGTCTTGGACAATGTTGTATGACAAGTACAATCTCTAGGTCATTTTTTCCAACATTAAAAAATTCTCCCCGACCCCCACCCAACCTACCACCAAATATCTAAGCATACGTCACAAGGCTTACCGTCCGACGTGCCTAATATCAATACCTATTCTGACGTCACAATCGCTAACCTTCACCCTTCCATCACGAGAAATCCTGTAAGCAAACGTCGGGGATGTGCCGAGGGCGGCCAACGTCTTCATGCAATTTACTGTGTCAACACTCCTGGCCTAGCTTCAATTTTTCGCTGAGAGGGCCTCAATTGTCGCGCTGGTTCTAAATGTGGTGGCCCGAATACCCTGTAGTGGCTGCAGGATGATTGTTTATCACGACCTGACTTGACGTGCCCCTAGGAGCATGTATTTTGGGCTTTATGAGTCCTAAATATCGTCTTCACTGCCGAGCTACATTGTAATCGAGAGACTATTCTGAAATCTATTCATAAATAAGTTAGGTGTGGAGTTTCACTAGTTAATAAACTAAATAAAAAATATATGGTCACAGAGGAAATTGGATATTCATATAATTTACCACTTCCATGCTGTCTTTATATATATATTTTTAGGTACCTACATACATTTTAGGTAAATCCAAATTGACACAGCTTGCAAAATTATGAGTTAAAAATATTACTCCTTTTCTACTACCACCGAGAGCACTTATAGACTAGGCCACCATAAGCTCAATCAGTCGTATTCAATCTAAGATGTCTTTCAGTGATGTGACATAAAGTATTACCAAAAATTGTATTTTAATATTTTTAAATTTGCGTTCAAAATAGTTCAATTAAGTTTAAACCTTTACGACATTGTAGTTAGGATACAATCAAGACTTGTTTTTGACGATTAATATTTCTGTTTTTTGAAACGCCAGCTAATTAGATTGCATCATCCTCTACATTATTTTCTTACATTACTCTCAAGAGAACCGAGTCTGATTGAATAATTAACTAAATTGCACCTGTTCGTGATTTGTATTGTAAGTCATATCACATTAAGCAACGTTTATTGACAGCATAACTACATAGATTGCTTAAAGGCGTAGTCTATTTTAATCCATTGACATGCAGAAGTTTCTTTAACATTATCTGGTGTCCCTACCAATCCTTCGTTTCCGGTGTTCTTTTCTCACCTGGTGAGGTTTTTCATTTCTCGGAAATTTATGTAAAAACAGGTTTCAGCAATTTTGTGAGAATCCTTGGTTTCTGCCATTGTTTCAGAATAACCAGTTTCAGCTATTGCAACCACTAAAAATAATTTAGAAGGAAGTCGAAAGGAAATGTAGAAGACATACATAGCTTTTCTATTTGACAAAAATAAACGATACCAACAAAGAACACCATGCCAATATATCGATCAAAGAACACCATACAAACCTATCAATAAAAGAACACCATACCAACCTATCAATAAAAGAACACCATACCAACCTATCAATCAAAGAACACCATACCAACCTATTGATCAAAGAACACCATACCAACCTATCAATAAAAGAACACCATACCAACCTATCGATCAAAGAACACCATACCAACCTATCAATCAAAGAACACCATACCAACCTATCAATCAAAGAACACCATACCAACCTATCAATCAAAGAACACCATACCAACCTATTGATCAAAGAACACCATACCAACCTATCGATCAAAGAACACCATACCAACCTATCAATCAAAGAACACCATACCAACCTATCAATCAAAGAACACCATACCAACCTATTGATCAAAGAACACCATACCAACCTATCGATCAAAGAACACCATACCAACCTATCAATCAAAGAACACCATACAAACCTATCGATCAAAGAACACCATACCAACCTATCCATCAAAGAACACCATACCAACCTATTAATCAAAGAACACCATACCAACCTATCAATCAAAGAACACTATACCAACCTATCGATCAAAGAACACCATACCAACCTATCGATCAAAGAACACCATACCAACCTATCGATCAAAGAACACCATACAAACCTATCGATCAAAGAACACCATACCAACCTATCAATCAAAGAACACCATACCAACCTATCAATCAAAGAACACCATACCAACCTATCGATCAAAGAACACCATACAAACCTATCGA